>JAVLUU010000821.1:127500-130900 GCA_032206185.1 Columba guinea
GAAAGAAAGAAAGAAGGTAGGAAAGAGAAAGAAAGGAAGAAGAAAGAAAGAAAAAAATGAAGAAATTAAAAAAGAGAAAGAAAGAAAGAAAAAAGAAAGAAAGTAAGAAAGAAAGAAGAAAGAAAGAAAGAAGAAAGAAAGAACGTAGGAAAGAAAGAAAGAAAGTAAGAAAGAAAGAAAGATAGAAAGAAATAAAGAAAGAAAGAAAGAAGGAAAGAAAGAAAAATAAGAAAGAAAGAAAGAACGTAGGAAAGAAAGAAAGAAAAAAGAAAGATAGAAGAAAGAAAGAAAGAAATTAAAAAGAAAGGAAGAAAGAAAGAACGTAGGAAAGAAAGAAAGATAGAAAGAAAGAAAGAAAGAAAGAAATTAAAAAGAAAGAAAGAAATTAAAAAGAAAGAAAGAAATTAAAAAGAAAGAAAGAAAGAAAGAAAAAAGAAAGAAAACAGAAAGTAAGAAAGAAAGAAAGAAAAAAGAAAGAAAGAAAGAAAGAATGTAGGAAAGAAAGAAAGAAGAAAGAAAGAAAAAAAGTAAGAAAGAAATTAAAAAAAGAGAAATAAAGAAAGAAAAAAGAAAAAAGAAAGAAAGAAAGAACGTAGGAAAGAGAAAGAAAGGAAGAAGAAAGAAGAAAAAAATGAAGAAATTAAAAAAAGAGAAAGAAAGAAAGAAAAAAGAAAAGAAAGAAAGAAAGAAAGAAAGAAAGAAAGAAAGAAAGAAGAAAGAAAGAACGTAGGAAAGAAAGAAAGAAAGTAAGAAAGAAAGAAAGAAATAAAAAAAGAAACAAAGAAGGAAAGAAAGAAAAATAAGAAAGAAAGAAAGAACGTAGGAAAGAAAGAAAGAAAAAAGAAAGATAGAAGAAAGAAAGAAAGAAAGAAATTAAAAAGAATGAAAGAAAGAACGTAGGAAAGAAAGAAAGAAAGAAAGAAATTAAAAGAAAGAAAGAAAGAAAGAAAGAAAAAAGAAAGAAAGAAAGAAATTAAAAAGAAAGAAAGAAAGAAAGAAAGAAAAAAAAGAAAGAAAGAAAGAAAGAAAAAAGAAAGAAAAAAGAAAGAAAGAAAGAAAGAAAGAAAAAAAAGAAAGAAAGAAAGAAGAAAGAAAGAAAGAAAGAAAGAAATTAAAGAAAGAAAGAAAGAAAAAAGAAGAAAGAAAGAACGTAGGAAAGAAAGAAAGAAAGAAAGAAAGAAAGAAAGAAATTAAAAAGAAAGAAAGAAAGAAAGAAAGAAAACAGAAAGAAAGAAAGAAAGAAAGAAAGAAAGAAAAAAGAAAGAAGAACGTAGGAAAGAAAGAGAGAAAGAAAGAAAGAAAGAAAAAAGAAAGAAAGAAAGAAAGAAAGAAAGAAACAAAAAAGAAAGAAAGAAAGAAAGAAGAAAGAAAGAAAGAACGTAGGAAAGAAAGAAAGAAAGAAAGAAAGAAAGAAAGAAAGAAAGAAGGAAATAAAAGAAAGAAAAAAGAAAGAAAGAAAGAAAGAAAGAAAATAAAAGAAAGAAAAAGAAAGAAAGAAAGAAAGAAAGAAAATAAAAGAAAGAAAGAACGTAGGAAAGAAAGAAAGAAAGTAAGAAATTAAAAAGAAAGAAAGAAAGAAAGAAAGAAAGAAAAAAGAACGAAAGAAAGAGAAAGAAAGAATGAAAGAAAGAACGTAGGAAAGAAAGAAATTAAAAGAAAGAAAGAAAGAAAGAAAGAAATTAAAAAGAAAGAAAGAAAGAAGAAGAAATAAAGAAAGAAAGAACATAGGAAAGAAAGAAGGGAAGAAAATTAAAGAAAGAAAGAAAGAAAGAAAAAAAGAAAGAAGAAAGAAAGAAAGAAAGAACGTGGGAAAGAAAGAAAGAAAGATAGAAAGAAAAAAGAAAGAAATTAAAAAGAAAGAAAGAAATTAAAAAGAAAGAAAGAAATTAAAAAGAAAGAAAGGAAGAAAGAAAGAAAGAAAGAAAATGAAGAAGAAAGAAAGAAAGAAAGAAAGAAAAAGAAAGAAAGAAAGAAAGAAAAAGAAATAAAGAAAGAAAGAAAAAAGAAAGAAAGAAGGAAAGAAAGAAAGAACGAAAGAAAGAAAGAAGACAGAAAGAATGTAGGAAAGAAAGAAAGAAAGAAAGAAAAATATAAAGAAAGAAAGAAAGAAATTAAAAAGAAAGAAAGAAAAAGGAAAGAAAGAAATGAAAGAAAGAAAGAAAGAAAGAAAAAAAGAAAGAAAGAAAGAAAGAAAAAAGAATGAAAGAAATTAAAAAGAAAGAAAGAAAGAAAAAAGAAAGAAAGAAAGAAAGAAAAAAGAAAGAAAGAAAGAAAGAAAGAAAGAAAGAAAGAAAGAAAGAAGAAAGAAAGAAAGAAAGAACGTAGGAAATAAAGAAAGAAAGAAAGAAAGAAAAAAGAAAGAAAGAAAGAAAGAAAAAAGAAAGAAAGAAAGAAAGAAAGAACGTAGGAAAGAAAGAAAGAAAGAAAGAAAAAACAAAGAAAGAAAGAAAGAAAGAAATTAAAAGGAAAGAAAGAAAGAAAGAAAGAAAGAAAAAGGAAAGAAAGAAAGAAAGAAAGAAAGAAAGAAAAAAGAAAGAAAGAAAGAAAGAAAGAAAGAAAGAAAGAAAGAAAGAAAGAAAGAAATTAAAAGAAAGAAAAAAGAAAGAAAGAAATTAAAAAGAAAGAAAGAAAGAAAGAAAAAAGAAAGAAAGAAAGAAAGAAAGAACGTTGGAAAGAAAGAAATTAAAAAGAAAGAAAGAAAGAAAGAAATTAAAAAGAAAGAAAGAAAGAAGAAGAAAGAAAGAAAGAACGTAGGAAAGAAAGAAAGAAAGAAAAAAGAAAGAAAGAAAGAAAGAAAGAAAAAAGAAAGAAAGAAAGAAAGAAATAAAGAAAGAAAGAAAGAAAGAAAAAAGAAAGAAAGAACGAAAGAAAAAGAAAGAAAGAAATTAAAAAGAAAGAAAGAAAAAAAGAAAGAAAGAAAGAAAAAAGAAAGAAAGAAAGAAAGAAAGAAAGAAAGAAAAAGGAAAGAAAGAAAGAAAGAAAGAAAGAAGGAAAGAAAGAAAGAAAGAAAAAAGAAAGAAAGAAAGAAAGAAAGAAAGAAACAACGTAGGAAAGAAAGAAAAAAGAAAGAAAGAAGGAAAGAAAAAGAAAGAAAGAAAGAAAGAAAGAAAGAAAGAAAGAAAGAAAGAAAAAAGAATGAAAGAAAGAACGTAGGAAAGAAAGAAAGAAAGAAAGAAAAAAGAAAGAAAGAAAGAACGTAGGAAAGAAAGAAAGAAAGAAAGAAAGAAGAAAGAAAGAAATTAAAAAGAAAGAAAGAAAGAAAGAAATAAAAAAGAAAGAAAGAAGAAAGAAAGAAAGAAAGAAAGAAAGAAAGAAAGAAAGAAAGAAAAGAAACTAAAGAAAGAAAGAAAGAAGAAAGAAAGAAAGAAAGAAAGAAAGAAAGAAAGAAAGAGAGAAAGAA
>JAVLUU010000822.1:80000-85000 GCA_032206185.1 Columba guinea
AAAGAAAGAAAAAAGAAAGAAAGAAATTAAAAATGAAAGAAAGAAAAAAGAAAGAAGGAAAGAAAGAAAGAAAGAAAGAAAGAAAGAACGTAGGAAAGAAAGAAAGAAAGAAAGAAAGAAATTAAAAAGACAGAAAGAAAAAAGAAAGAAAGAAAGAAAGAAAAAAGAAAGAAAGAATGAAAGAAAGGAAGAAAGAAAGAAAGAAAGGAAAAAGAAAGAAAGAAAGAACGTAGGAAAGAAAGAAAGAAAGAAAGAAATTAAAAAGAAAGAAAGAAAGAAAGAAAAAAGAAAGAAAGAAAGAAAAAAGAAAAAGAAAAAAAGAAAGAAAGTAAGAAAGGAAGAAAGAAAGAAAGAAAGAAAAAAGAAAGAAAGAAAGAAAGAAAAAAGAATGAAAGAAATTAAAAAGAAAGAAAGAAAGAAAAAAGAAAGAAAGAAAGAAAGAAAGAAAGAAAGAAAGAAAGAAAGAAAGAAAGAAATTAAAAAGAAAGAAAGAAAGAAAAAAGAAAGAAAGAAAAATTAAAAAGAAAGAAAGAAAGATAGAAAAAAGAAAGAAAGAAAGAAAGAAAGAAAGAAAGAAAGAAAGAAAGAAAGAAAGAAGGAAAGAAAAAAGAAAGAAAGAAAGAAAGTAAAAAGAAAGAAAGTAAGAAAGAAAGAAAAAAGAAAGAAAAAAGAAAGAAAGAAAGAAAAAAGAAAGAAAAAAGAACGTAGGAAAGAAAGAAAGAAAGAAAGAAAGAAAAAAAAGATACAAAGAAAGAAAGAAAGACATTAAAAAGAAAGAAAGAAATTGAAAAGAAAGAAAGAAAGAAAGAAAGAAAGAAAGAAAGAAAGAAAGAAAGAAAAAAGAAAGAAAGAAAAAAGAAAGAAATTAAAAAGAAAGAAAGAAAGAAAGAAAGAAAGAAAGAAAAAAGAAAGAAAGAAGGAAAGAAAAAAGAAAGAAATTAAAAAGAAATAAAGAAAGAAAGAAAGAAGGAAAGAAAGAAAGAAAGAAAGAAAAAAGTAAGAAAGAAAGAAAGAAAGAAAGAAAGAAAAAAGAATGAAAGAAATTAAAAAGAAAGAAAGAAAGAAAGAAGGAAAGAAAGAAAGAAAGAAAGAAAAAAGAAAGAATGAAAGAAAGAAAGAAAGAAATTAAAAAGAAAAAAAGAAAGAAAGAAAAAAGAAAGAAAGAAAGAAAGAAAGAAAAAAGAAAGAAATTAAGAAAGAAAGAAAGAAAAAAGAAAGAAAGAAAGAATGAAAGAACGTAGGAAAGAAATAAAGAAAGAAAGAAAGAAGAAAGAAAGAAAAAAATAAAGAAAGAAAGTAAGAAAGAAAGAAAGAAAGATAAAAGAAAGAAAGAAAGAAAGAAAGAAAAAAGAAAGAAAGAAATTAAAAAGAAAGAAAGAAAGAAAGAAAGTAAGAAAGAAAGAAAGAAAGAAAGAAAGAAAAAAGAAAGAAAGAAAGAAAGTAAGAAAAGAGAAAGAAAGCAAGAACGATGGAAAGAAAGAAAGAAAGAAAGAAGAAAAAAGAAAGAAAGAAAGAAAAAAGAATGAAAGAAATTAAAAAGAAAGAAAGAAAGAAAAAAGAAAGAAAGAAAGAAAGAAAAAAGAAAGAAAGAAAGAAAGAAAGAAAGAAAGAAATTAAAAAGAAAGAAAGAAAGAAAAAAGAAAGAAAGAAAGAAATTAAAAAGAAAGAATGAAAGATAGAAAAAAGAAAGAAAGAAAGAAAGAAAGAAAAAAGAAAGAAAGAAAGAAAGAAAGAAAGAAAGAAAGAAAGAAAGAAAGAAAATGAAAGAAAGAAAGAAAAAAGAGAGAAAGAAAGTAAAAAGAAAGAAAGAAAGAAAGAAAAAAAAGAAAGAAAAAAGAAAGAAAGAAAGAAAAAAGAAAGAAAAAAGAACGTAGGAAAGAAAGAAAGAAAGAAAGGAAGAAAAAAAAAAGATAGAAAGAAAGAAAGAAAGAAAGACATTAAAAAGAAAGAAAGAAATTAAAAAGAAAGAAAGAAAGAAAAAAGAAAGAAAGAAAGAAAAAAGTAAGAAAGAAATTAAAAAGAAAGAAAGAAAGAAAAAAGAAAGAAAGAAAGAATGAAAGAACGTAGGAAAGAAATAAAGAAAGAAAGAAAGAAGAAAGAAAGAAAAAAATAAAGAAAGAAAGTAAGAAAGAAAGAAAGAAAGATAAAAGAAAGAAAGAAAGAAAGAAAGAAAAAAGAAAGAAAGAAATTAAAAAGAAAGAAAGAAAGAAAGAAAGTAAGAAAGAAAGAAAGAAAGAAAGAAAGAAAAAAGAAAGAAAGAAAGAAAGTAAGAAAAGAGAAAGAAAGCAAGAACGATGGAAAGAAAGAAAGAAAGAAAGAAGAAAAAAGAAAGAAAGAAAGAAAAAAGAATGAAAGAAATTAAAAAGAAAGAAAGAAAGAAAAAAGAAAGAAAGAAAGAAAGAAAAAAGAAAGAAAGAAAGAAAGAAAGAAAGAAAGAAATTAAAAAGAAAGAAAGAAAGAAAAAAGAAAGAAAGAAAGAAATTAAAAAGAAAGAATGAAAGATAGAAAAAAGAAAGAAAGAAAGAAAGAAAGAAAAAAGAAAGAAAGAAAGAAAGAAAGAAAGAAAGAAAGAAAGAAAGAAAGAAAATGAAAGAAAGAAAGAAAAAAGAGAGAAAGAAAGTAAAAAGAAAGAAAGAAAGAAAGAAAAAAAAGAAAGAAAAAAGAAAGAAAGAAAGAAAAAAGAAAGAAAAAAGAACGTAGGAAAGAAAGAAAGAAAGAAAGGAAGAAAAAAAAAAGATAGAAAGAAAGAAAGAAAGAAAGACATTAAAAAGAAAGAAAGAAATTAAAAAGAAAGAAAGAAAGAAAAAAGAAAGAAAGAAAGAAAAAAGTAAGAAAGAAATTAAAAAGAAAGAAAGAAAGAAAGAAAAAAGAAAGAAAGAAAGAAAAAAGAAAGAAAAAAGAACGTAGGAAAGAAAGAAAGAAAGAAAGGAAGAAAAAAAAAAGATAGAAAGAAAGAAAGAAAGAAAGACATTAAAAAGAAAGAAAGAAATTAAAAAGAAAGAAAGAAAGAAAAAAGAAAGAAAGAAAGAAAAAAGTAAGAAAGAAATTAAAAAGAAAGAAAGAAAGAAAGAAAAAAGAAAGAAGGAAAGAAAAAAGAAAGAAAAAAGAAAGTAAGAAAAAAGAAAGAAAGAAAAAAGAAAGAAAGAAAGAAAGAAAGAAAGAAAGAAAGAAAGAAAGAAAGAAAGAAATTAAAAAGAAAGAAAGAAAGAAAAAAGAAAGAAAGAAAAATTAAAAAGAAAGAAAGAAAGATAGAAAAAAGAAAGAAAGAAAGAAAGAAAGAAAGAAAGAAAGAAAGAAAGAAAGAAGGAAAGAAAAAAGAAAGAAAGAAAGAAAGTAAAAAGAAAGAAAGTAAGAAAGAAAGAAAAAAGAAAGAAAAAAGAAAGAAAGAAAGAAAAAAGAAAGAAAAAAGAACGTAGGAAAGAAAGAAAGAAAGAAAGAAAGAAAAAAAAGATACAAAGAAAGAAAGAAAGACATTAAAAAGAAAGAAAGAAATTGAAAAGAAAGAAAGAAAGAAAGAAAGAAAGAAAGAAAGAAAGAAAGAAAGAAAAAAGAAAGAAAGAAAAAAGAAAGAAATTAAAAAGAAAGAAAGAAAGAAAGAAAGAAAGAAAGAAAAAAGAAAGAAAGAAGGAAAGAAAAAAGAAAGAAATTAAAAAGAAATAAAGAAAGAAAGAAAGAAGGAAAGAAAGAAAGAAAGAAAGAAAAAAGTAAGAAAGAAAGAAAGAAAGAAAGAAAGAAAGAAAAAAGAATGAAAGAAATTAAAAAGAAAGAAAGAAAGAAAGAAGGAAAGAAAGAAAGAAAGAAAGAAAAAAGAAAGAATGAAAGAAAGAAAGAAAGAAATTAAAAAGAAAAAAAGAAAGAAAGAAAAAAGAAAGAAAGAAAGAAAGAAAGAAAAAAGAAAGAAATTAAGAAAGAAAGAAAGAAAAAAGAAAGAAAGAAAGAATGAAAGAACGTAGGAAAGAAATAAAGAAAGAAAGAAAGAAGAAAGAAAGAAAAAAATAAAGAAAGAAAGTAAGAAAGAAAGAAAGAAAGATAAAAGAAAGAAAGAAAGAAAGAAAGAAAAAAGAAAGAAAGAAATTAAAAAGAAAGAAAGAAAGAAAGAAAGTAAGAAAGAAAGAAAGAAAGAAAGAAAGAAAAAAGAAAGAAAGAAAGAAAGTAAGAAAAGAGAAAGAAAGCAAGAACGATGGAAAGAAAGAAAGAAAGAAAGAAGAAAAAAGAAAGAAAGAAAGAAAAAAGAATGAAAGAAATTAAAAAGAAAGAAAGAAAGAAAAAAGAAAGAAAGAAAGAAAGAAAAAAGAAAGAAAGAAAGAAAGAAAGAAAGAAAGAAATTAAAAAGAAAGAAAGAAAGAAAAAAGAAAGAAAGAAAGAAATTAAAAAGAAAGAATGAAAGATAGAAAAAAGAAAGAAAGAAAGAAAGAAAGAAAAAAGAAAGAAAGAAAGAAAGAAAGAAAGAAAGAAAGAAAGAAAGAAAGAAAATGAAAGAAAGAAAGAAAAAAGAGAGAAAGAAAGTAAAAAGAAAGAAAGAAAGAAAGAAAAAAAAGAAAGAAAAAAGAAAGAAAGAAAGAAAAAAGAAAGAAAAAAGAACGTAGGAAAGAAAGAAAGAAAGAAAGGAAGAAAAAAAAAAGATAGAAAGAAAGAAAGAAAGAAAGACATTAAAAAGAAAGAAAGAAATTAAAAAGAAAGAAAGAAAGAAAAAAGAAAGAAAGAAAGAAAAAAGTAAGAAAGAAATTAAAAAGAAAGAAAGAAAGAAAAAAGAAAGAAAGAAAGAATGAAAGAACGTAGGAAAGAAATAAAGAAAGAAAGAAAGAAGAAAGAAAGAAAAAATAAAGAAAGAAAGTAAGAAAGAAAGAAAGAAAGATAAAAGAAAGAAAGAAAGAAAGAAAGAAAAAAGAAAGAAAGAAATTAAAAAGAAAGAAAGAAAGAAAGAAAGTAAGAAAGAAAGAAAGAAAGAAAGAAAGAAAAAAGAAAGAAAGAAAGAAAGTAAGAAAAGAGAAAGAAAGCAA
>JAVLUU010000822.1:120000-122500 GCA_032206185.1 Columba guinea
AAAGAAAAAAGAAAAAGAAAGAAAGAAAGAAAGTAAGAAAGAAAGAAAGAAAGAAAGAAATAAAAAAGAAAGAAAGAAAGAACGTAGGAAAGAAAGAAAGAAAGAAAGTAAGAAAGATAGAAAGAAAGATAGAAAGAAAGAAAGAAAGAAATTAAA
The DNA here is from genome assembly GCA_032206185.1 of Columba guinea. Lineage (NCBI taxonomy): Eukaryota > Metazoa > Chordata > Aves > Columbiformes > Columbidae > Columba > Columba guinea. The sequence goes on from JAVLUU010000822.1 coordinate 120,157, forward strand.
AAAAAAGAAAGGAAGAAAAAAGAAAGAAAGAAAGAAAGAAAGAAAGAAAGAAAGAAAGAAAGAAAATGAAAGAAAGAAAGAAAAAAGAAAGAAAGAAAGTAAAATGAAAGAAAGAAAGAAAGAAAAAAAGAAAGAAAAAAGAAAGAAAGAAAGAAAAAAGAAAGAAAAAAGAACGTAGGAAAGAAAGAAAGAAAGAAAGGAAGAAAAAAAAAGAAAGAAAGAAAGAAAGAAAGACATTAAAAAGAAAGAAAGAAATTAAAAAGAAAGAAAGAAAGAAAGAAAAAAGAAAGAAATAAAGAAAAAAGTAAGAAAGAAATTAAAAAGAAAGAAAGAAAGAAAGAAAAAAGAAAGAAAGAAAGAAAGAAAGAAAGAAATAAAGAAAGAAAGAAAAAAGAAAGAAAGAAAGAAGGAAAGAAAAAAGAAAGAAAGAAAGAAAGTAAGAAAAAAGAAAGAAAGCAAGAACGATGGAAAGAAAGAAAGAAAGAAAGAAAAAAAAAGAAAGAAAGAAAGAAAAAAGAATGAAAGAAATTAAAAAGAAAGAAAGAAAGGAAAAAGAAAGAAAGAAAGAAAGAAAGAAAGAAAGAAAGAAAGAAAGAAAGAAAGAAAGAAAGAAAAAAGAAAGAAAGAAAGAAATTAAAAATTAAGAAAGAAAGATAGAAAAAAGAAAGAAAGAAAGAAAGAAAGAAAAAAGAAAGAAAGAAAGAAAGAAAAAAGAAAGAAAGAAAGAATGAAAGAATGTAGGAAAGAAATAAAGAAAGAAAGAAAGAAGAAAGAAAGAAAAAAGAAAGAAAGAAAGTAAGAAAGAAAGAAAGAAATTAAAAAGAAAGAAAGAAAAAAGAAAAAAGAAAGAAACAAAGAAAGAAAGAAAGAAAAAAGAAAGAAAGAAAAAAAAGAAAGAAAGAAAGAACGTAGGAAAGAAAGAAAGAAAGAAAGAAAGAAAGAAAGAAAGAAAGAAAGAAAGAAAAAAGAAAGAAAGAAAGAAAGAAAGAAAGAAAAAAGAAAGAAAGAAAGAAAAAAGAAAGAAAAAAAGAACGTAGGAAAGAAAGAAAGAAAGAAAGAAAAAAGAAAGAAAGAAAGAAAGAAGGAAAGAAAGAAAGAAAGAAAGAAAGAAAAAAGAAAGAAAGAAAGAAAGAAAGAAAGAAAAAGAAAGAAAGAAAGAAAGAAAAAAGAAAAAAGAAAGAAAGAAATTAAAAAGAAAGAAAGAAATTAAAAAGAAAGAAAGAAAGAAGGAAAGAAAAAAGAAAGAAAGAAAGAAAGAAAGAAAGAAAGTAAGAAAGATAGAAAGAAAGATAGATAGAAAGAAAGAAAGAAATTAAAAAGAAAGAAAGAAAGAAAAAAGAAGGGAAGAAAAAGAAAGAAAGAAAAAAGAAAGAAAGAAAGAAAGAAAGAAAGAAGGAAAGAAAGAAAGAAAATGAAAGAAAGAAAGAAAAAAGAAAGAAAGAAAGTAAAAAGAACGAAAGAAAGAAAGAAAGAAAAAAGAAAGAAAAAAGAAAGAAAGAAAGAAAAAAGAAAGTAAAAAGAACGTAGGAAAGAAAGAAAGAAAGAAAGAAAAAAAAAGATAGAAAGAAAGAAAGAAAGACATTAAAAAGAAAGAAAGAAATTAAAAAGAAAGAAAGAGAAAGAAAAAAGAAAGAAAAAAGAAAGAAAGAAAGAAATTAAAAAGAAAGAAAGAAAGAAAGAAAAAAGAAAGAAAGAAAGAAAGAAAAAAGAAAGAAAGAAAGAAGGAAAGAAAAAAGAAAGAAAGAAGTAAAGTAAGAAAAGAGAAAGAAAGCAAGAACGATGGAAAGAAAGAAAGAAAGAAAAAAAAAAGAAAGAAAGAAAGAAAAAAGAATGAAAGAAATTAAAAAGAAGGAAAGAAAGGGAAAAGAAAGAAAGAAGGAAAGAAAGAAAGAAAGAAAGAAAGAAAGAAAAAAGAAAGAAAGAAAGAAAGAAAAAAGAAAGAAAGTAATTAAAAAGAAAGAAAGATAGAAAAAAGAAAGAAAGAAAGATAAAAGAAAAAAGAAAGAAAGAAATAAAGAACGTAGGAAAGAAATAAAGAAAGAAAGAAAGAAGAAAGAAAGAAAAAAGAAAGAAAGAAAGAAAGAAAGAAAAAAAGAAAGAAAGAGAGAAAGTAGGAAAGAAAGAAAGAAAGAAAGAAAGAAAGAAAGAAAGAAAGAAAGAAAGAAAGAAAAAAGAAAGAAAGAAAGAAAAAAGAAAGAAAAAAGAACGTAGGAAAGAAAGAAAGAAAGAAAAAAGAAAGAAAGAAAGAAAGAAAGAAAGAAAGAAAAAAAGAAAAAAAGAAAGAAAAAAGAAAGAAAGAAATTAAAAAGAAAGAAAGAAAGAAAAAAGAAAGAAAGAAAGAAGG
>JAVLUU010000822.1:127500-130000 GCA_032206185.1 Columba guinea
TTAAAAAGAAAGAAAGAAAGAAAGAAAAAAGAAAGAAAGAAAGAAAGAAAAAAGAAACAGAAAGAAAGAAAGAAAGAAAGAGAGAAAGAAAGAAAGAAAAAAGAAAGAAAGAAAGAACGTAGGAAAGAAAGAAAGAAAGAAAATAAGAAAGATAGAAAGAAAGATAGAAAGCAAGAAAGAAAGAAATTAAAAAAAAGAAAGAAAAAAGAAAGAAAGAAAGAAAGAAAGAAAAAAGAAAGAAAGAAAGAAAGAATGTAGGAAAGAAATAACGAAGAAAGAAAGAAAAAATAAAGAAAGAAAGAAACAAAGAAAGAAAGAAAGAAAAAAGAAAGAAAGAAAAAAAAGAAAGAAAGAACGTAGGAAAGAAAGAAAGAAAGAAAAAAGAAAGAAAGAAAGAAAGAAAGAAAGAAATTAAAAAGAAAGAAAGAAATTAAAAAGAAAGAAAGAAGAAAGAAAGAAAAAAGAAAGAAAGAAAGAAAGAAAGAAGAAAGAAAGAAATAAGAAAAAAAGAAAGAACTTAGGAAAGAAAGAAGGAAAGAAAGAAAGAAAGAAATTAAGAAAGAAAGAAAAAAGAAAGAAAGAAAGAAAGAAAGAAAGAAAGAAAGAAAGAAAGAAAGAAAGAAAAATGAAAGAAAAAAGAACGTAGGAAATAAAGAAAGAAAGAAAGAAAGAAAAAAGAAAGAAAGAAAGAAAGAAAGAAAAACGAAAGAAAGCAAGAATGTAGGAAAGAAAGAAAGAAAGAAAGAAACAAAGATAGAAAGAAAGAAAGAAAGAAAGAAAAAAGAAAGAAAGAAATTAAAAAGAAAGAAAGAAAAAAGAAAGAAAGAAAGAAAGAAGAAGAAAGAACGTAGGAAAGAAAGAAAGAAAGAAAGAAATTAAAAAGACAGAAAGAAAAAAGAAAGAAAGAAAGAAAGAAAAAAGAAAGAAAGAAAGAAAGGAAGAAAGAAATTAAAAAGAAAGAAAGAAAGAAATTAAAAAGAAAGAAAGAAAGATAGAAAAAAGAAAGTAAGAAAGAAAGAAAGAAAAAAGAAAGAAAGAAAGAAAGAATGTAGGAAAGAAATAACGAAAGAAAGAAAGAAAATATAAAGAAAGAAAGAAACAAAGAAAGAAAGAAAGAAAAAAGAAAGAAAGAAAAAAAAAGAAAGAAAGAACGTAGGAAAGAAAGAAAGAAAAAAGAAAGAAAGAAAGAAAGAAAGAAAGAAATTAAAAAGAAAGAAAGAAATTAAAAAGAAAGAAAGAAGAAAGAAAGAAAAAAGAAAGAAAGAAAGAAAGAAAGAAAGAAAGAAAGAAAGAAAGAAAGAAAGAAAAAAGAAAGAAAGAAAGAAGGAAAGAAAAAAGAAAGAAAGAAAGAAAGTAAGAAAAAAGAAAGAAAGCAAGAACGATGGAAAGAAAGAAAGAAAGAAAGAAAAAAAAGAAAGAAAGAAAGAAAAAAGAATGAAAGAAATTAAAAAGAAAGAAAGAAAGGAAAAAGAAAGAAAGAAAGAAAGAAAGAAAGAAAGAAAGAAAGAAAGAAAGAAAGAAAGAAAAAAGAAAGAAAGAAAGAAATTAAAAATTAAGAAAGAAAGATAGAAAAAAGAAATAAAGAAAGAAAGAAAGAAAAAAGAAAGAAAGAATGAAAGAATGTAGGAAAGAAATAAAGAAAGAAAGAAAGAAGAAAGAAAGAAAAAAGAAAGAAAGAAAGTAAGAAAGACAGAAAGAAATTAAAAAGAAAGAAAGAAAAAAGAAAAAAAGAAAGAAACAAAGAAAGAAAGAAAGAAAAAAGAAAGAAAGAAAAAAAAGAAAGAAAGAAAGAACGTAGGAAAGAAAGAAAGAAAGAAAGAAAGAAAGAAAGAAAGAAAGAAAGAAAAAAGAAAGAAAGAAAGAAAGAAAGAAAGAAAAAAGAAAGAAAGAAAGAAAAAAGAAAGAAAAAAAGAACGTAGGAAAGAAAGAAAGAAAGAAAGAAAAAAGAAAGAAAGAAAGAAAGAAGGAAAGAAAGAAAGAAAGAAAGAAAGAAAAAAGAAAGAAAGAAAGAAAGAAAGAAAGAAAAAGAAAGAAAGAAAGAAAGAAAAAAGAAAAAAGAAAGAAAGAAATTAAAAAGAAAGAAAGAAATTAAAAAGAAAGAAAGAAAGAAGGAAAGAAAAAAGAAAGAAAGAAAGAAAGAAAGAAAGAAAGTAAGAAAGATAGAAAGAAAGATAGATAGAAAGAAAGAAAGAAATTAAAAAGAAAGAAAGAAAGAAAAAAGAAGGGAAGAAAAAGAAAGAAAGAAAAAAGAAAGAAAGAAAGAAAGAAAGAAAGAAGGAAAGAAAGAAAGAAAATGAAAGAAAGAAAGAAAAAAGAAAGAAAGAAAGTAAAAAGAACGAAAGAAAGAAAGAAAGAAAAAAGAAAGAAAAAAGAAAGAAAGAAAGAAAAAAGAAAGTAAAAAGAACGTAGGAAAGAAAGAAAGAAAGAAAGAAAAAAAAAGATAGAAAGAAAGAAAGAAAGACATTAAAAAGAAAGAAAGAAATTAAAAAGAAAGAAAGAG
>JAVLUU010000822.1:145000-147500 GCA_032206185.1 Columba guinea
GAAAAAGAAAGAAAGAAAGAAAGTAAGAAAGAAAGAAAGAAAGAAAGAAATAAAAAAGAAAGAAAGAAAGAACGTAGGAAAGAAAGAAAGAAAGAAAGTAAGAAAGATAGAAAGAAAGATAGAAAGAAAGAAAGAAAGAAATTAAAAAAAAAGAAAGGAAGAAAAAAGAAAGAAAGAAAGAAAGAAAGAAAGAAAGAAAGAAAGAAAGAAAATGAAAGAAAGAAAGAAAAAAGAAAGAAAGAAAGTAAAATGAAAGAAAGAAAGAAAGAAAAAAAGAAAGAAAAAAGAAAGAAAGAAAGAAAAAAGAAAGAAAAAAGAACGTAGGAAAGAAAGAAAGAAAGAAAGGAAGAAAAAAAAAGAAAGAAAGAAAGAAAGAAAGACATTAAAAAGAAAGAAAGAAATTAAAAAGAAAGAAAGAAAGAAAGAAAAAAGAAAGAAATAAAGAAAAAAGTAAGAAAGAAATTAAAAAGAAAGAAAGAAAGAAAGAAAAAAGAAAGAAAGAAAGAAAGAAAGAAAGAAATAAAGAAAGAAAGAAAAAAGAAAGAAAGAAAGAAGGAAAGAAAAAAGAAAGAAAGAAAGAAAGTAAGAAAAAAGAAAGAAAGCAAGAACGATGGAAAGAAAGAAAGAAAGAAAGAAAAAAAAAGAAAGAAAGAAAGAAAAAAGAATGAAAGAAATTAAAAAGAAAGAAAGAAAGGAAAAAGAAAGAAAGAAAGAAAGAAAGAAAGAAAGAAAGAAAGAAAGAAAGAAAGAAAGAAAGAAAAAAGAAAGAAAGAAAGAAATTAAAAATTAAGAAAGAAAGATAGAAAAAAGAAAGAAAGAAAGAAAGAAAGAAAAAAGAAAGAAAGAAAGAAAGAAAAAAGAAAGAAAGAAAGAATGAAAGAATGTAGGAAAGAAATAAAGAAAGAAAGAAAGAAGAAAGAAAGAAAAAAGAAAGAAAGAAAGTAAGAAAGAAAGAAAGAAATTAAAAAGAAAGAAAGAAAAAAGAAAAAAGAAAGAAACAAAGAAAGAAAGAAAGAAAAAAGAAAGAAAGAAAAAAAAGAAAGAAAGAAAGAACGTAGGAAAGAAAGAAAGAAAGAAAGAAAGAAAGAAAGAAAGAAAGAAAGAAAGAAAAAAGAAAGAAAGAAAGAAAGAAAGAAAGAAAAAAGAAAGAAAGAAAGAAAAAAGAAAGAAAAAAAGAACGTAGGAAAGAAAGAAAGAAAGAAAGAAAAAAGAAAGAAAGAAAGAAAGAAGGAAAGAAAGAAAGAAAGAAAGAAAGAAAAAAGAAAGAAAGAAAGAAAGAAAGAAAGAAAAAGAAAGAAAGAAAGAAAGAAAAAAGAAAAAAGAAAGAAAGAAATTAAAAAGAAAGAAAGAAATTAAAAAGAAAGAAAGAAAGAAGGAAAGAAAAAAGAAAGAAAGAAAGAAAGAAAGAAAGAAAGTAAGAAAGATAGAAAGAAAGATAGATAGAAAGAAAGAAAGAAATTAAAAAGAAAGAAAGAAAGAAAAAAGAAGGGAAGAAAAAGAAAGAAAGAAAAAAGAAAGAAAGAAAGAAAGAAAGAAAGAAGGAAAGAAAGAAAGAAAATGAAAGAAAGAAAGAAAAAAGAAAGAAAGAAAGTAAAAAGAACGAAAGAAAGAAAGAAAGAAAAAAGAAAGAAAAAAGAAAGAAAGAAAGAAAAAAGAAAGTAAAAAGAACGTAGGAAAGAAAGAAAGAAAGAAAGAAAAAAAAAGATAGAAAGAAAGAAAGAAAGACATTAAAAAGAAAGAAAGAAATTAAAAAGAAAGAAAGAGAAAGAAAAAAGAAAGAAAAAAGAAAGAAAGAAAGAAATTAAAAAGAAAGAAAGAAAGAAAGAAAAAAGAAAGAAAGAAAGAAAGAAAAAAGAAAGAAAGAAAGAAGGAAAGAAAAAAGAAAGAAAGAAGTAAAGTAAGAAAAGAGAAAGAAAGCAAGAACGATGGAAAGAAAGAAAGAAAGAAAAAAAAAAGAAAGAAAGAAAGAAAAAAGAATGAAAGAAATTAAAAAGAAGGAAAGAAAGGGAAAAGAAAGAAAGAAGGAAAGAAAGAAAGAAAGAAAGAAAGAAAGAAAAAAGAAAGAAAGAAAGAAAGAAAAAAGAAAGAAAGTAATTAAAAAGAAAGAAAGATAGAAAAAAGAAAGAAAGAAAGATAAAAGAAAAAAGAAAGAAAGAAATAAAGAACGTAGGAAAGAAATAAAGAAAGAAAGAAAGAAGAAAGAAAGAAAAAAGAAAGAAAGAAAGAAAGAAAGAAAAAAAGAAAGAAAGAGAGAAAGTAGGAAAGAAAGAAAGAAAGAAAGAAAGAAAGAAAGAAAGAAAGAAAGAAAGAAAGAAAAAAGAAAGAAAGAAAGAAAAAAGAAAGAAAAAAGAACGTAGGAAAGAAAGAAAGAAAGAAAAAAGAAAGAAAGAAAGAAAGAAAGAAAGAAAGAAAAAAGAAAAAAAGAAAGAAAAAAGAAAGAAAGAAATTAAAAAGAAAGAAAGAAAGAAAAAAGAAAGAAAGAAAGAAGGAAAGAAAAAAG
>JAVLUU010000823.1:30000-32500 GCA_032206185.1 Columba guinea
AAGAAAGAAAAAAGAAAGAAAGAAAGAAAGAAAAAAGAAAGAAAGAAAGAAAAAAGAAAGGAAGAAACAAAGAAAGGAAGAACGTAGGAAAGAAAGAAAGAAAGAACGTAGGAAAGAAAGAAAGAAAGAAAGAAAGAAAGAAAGAAAGAAAGAAAGAAATTAAAAAGAAAGAAAGAATGAAAAAAGAAAGAAAGAAAGAAATTAAAAAGAAAGAAAGAAAGATAGAGAAAAGAAAGAAAGAAAGAAAGAAAAAGAAAGAAAGAAAAAAGAAAGAAAGAAAAAAGAAAGAAAGAAAGAAAGAAAGAAAGAAAGAAAGAAAGAAAAAAGAGAGAAAGAAAGAAAAAAGAAAGAAAGAAATGAAAAGAAAGAAAGAAAGAAATAAAAGAAAAATGAACATAGGAAAGAAAGAAAGAAAGAAAGACATTAAAAAGAAAGAAAGAATGAAGAAAGAAAGAAAGAAAGAAAGAAAGAAAGAAAGAAAGAAAGAAAGAAAAAAGAAAGAAAGAAATGAAAAGAAAGAAAGAAAGAAATAAAGAAAGAAAGAAAAAAGAAAGAAAAATGAACGTAGGAAAGAAAGAAAGAAAGAAAGACATTAAAAAGAAAGAAAGAATGAAGAAAGAAAGAAAGAAAGATAGAAAAAAAAAAGAAAGAAAGAACGTAGGAAAGAAAGAAAGAAAGAACGTAGGAAAGAAAGAAAGAAGGAAAGAAAGAAAGAAAGAAAAAGGAAAGAAAGAAAGAAAGAAAAAAGAAAGAAAGAAATTAAAAAGAAAGAAAGAAAGAATGAAGAAACAAAGAAAAAAAGAAAAAAGAAAGAAAGAAAGAAAGAAAAAAGAAAGAAAGAAATTAAAAAGAAAGAAAGAAAGAAAGAAAGAAAAGAGAAAGAAAGAAAGAAAGAAAAAAGAAAGAAAGAAAGAAAGAAAAAAGAAAGAAAGAACGTAGGAAAGAAAGAAAGTAAGAAAGAAAGAAAGAAAGAAAGAAAGAAAGAAAGAAAGAAATTAAAAAGGAAGAAAGAAAGAAAAAAGAAAGAAAGAGAGAAAGAAAGAAAGAAAGAAAGAAAAAAGAAAGAGAGAAAGAAAGAAAGAAAGAAAAAAGAAAGAAAGAAAGAAAAAAGAAAGAAAGAAAAAAGAAAGAAAGAAAGAAAGAAAAAAGAAAGAAAGAAAGAAAAAAGAATGAAAGAAAGAAAGAAAGAAGAAAGAAAAAAAAAAAGAAAGAAAGAAAGAACGTAGAAAAAAAGAAAGAAAGAAAGAAAGAAAGAAAGAAGAAAGAAAGAAAAAAAGAAAGAAAGAAAGAACGTAGGAAAAAAAGAAAGAAAGAAAGAAAGAAAGAAAAATGAGCGAAAGAAAAAAAGAAAGAAAGGAAGAACGTAGGAAAGAAAGAAAGAACGTAGGAAAGAAAGAAAGAAAGAAAGAAATTAAAAAGAAAGAAAGAAAGAAAAAAGAAAGAAAGAAAGAAATTAAAAAGAAAGAAAGAAAGATAGAAAAAAGAAAGAAAGAAAGAAAGAAAAAGAAAGAAAGAAAGAAAGAAAGAAAGAAAGAAAAAAGAAAGAAAGAAAAAAGAAAGAAAGAAAGAAAGAAAGAATAAAAGAAAGAAAGAAAGAAAAAAGAAAGAAATTAAAAAGAAAGAAAGAAAGAAAGAAAGGAAAAATGAACGTAGGAAAGATGGAAAGAAAGAAAGAAAGAAAGAAAGACATTAAAAAGAAAGAAAGAAAGAAAGAAAAAAGAAAGAAGAACGTAAAAAAGAAAGAAAGAAAGAAAGAAGAAAGAAAGAAAAAGAAAGAAAGAAAGAAAGAAAAAAGAAAGAACGTAAAAAAGAATGAATGAAAGAAAGAAGAAAGAAAGAAAAAAGAAAGAAAGGAAGAACGTAGGAAAGAAAGAAAGAAAGAAAGAAAGAAATTAAAAAGAAAGAAAGAAAGAAAAAAGAAAGAAAGAAAGAAATTAAATAGAAAGAAAGAAATAAAAAAGAAAGAAAGAAAGAAAGAAAAAAGAAAGAAAGGAAGAAAGAAACAAAGAAAGAAAGAAAGAAAGAAAAAAGAAATAAAGAAAGAAAGAAAGAAAAAAGAAAGAAAGAAATTAAAAAGAAAGAAAGAAAGAAAAAAGAAAGAAAGAAAGAAAAAAGAAAGAAAGATAGAAAAAGGAAAGAACGAAAGAAAGAAAAAGAAAAAAAGAAAGAAAGAAACAAAAATGAAAGAAAGAAAAAAGAAAGAAAGAAATTAAAAAGAAAGAAAGAAAGAAAAAAGAAAGAAAGAAAGAAAGAAAGAAAGAAGGAAAGAAAGAAAGAAAGAAAGAAAGAAAGAAAAATGAACGTAGGAAAGAAAGAAAGAAAGAAAGAAAGAAAGTCATTAAAAAGAAAGAAAGAAAGAAAAAAGAAAGAAAGAAAGAAAGAAAAAAGAAAGAAAGAACGTAAAAAAGAAAGAAAGAAAGAAAGAAGAAAGAAAGAAAAAAGAAAGAAAGAAAGAACGTAGGAAAGAAAGAAAGAAAGAAAGAAAGAAAGAAAAAAGAAC
>JAVLUU010000823.1:72500-82500 GCA_032206185.1 Columba guinea
GAAAGAAATAAAGTAAGAAAGAAAGAAAGATAGAAAGAAAGAAAGAAAGAAAGAAAGAAAAAAGAAAGAAAGAAAGAAAAAATAAAGAAAGAACGTAGGAAAGAAAGAAAGAAAGAAAGAAAAAGATAGAAAGAAAGAAAGAAAAAAGAAAGAAAGAAAGAAACAAAGAAAGAAAAAAGAAAGAAAGAAAGAAAGAAAGAAAGAAAGAAAGAAAGAAAAAAGAAAGAAAGAAAGAAAGAAAGAAAGAAAGAAAGAAATTAAAAAGAAAGAAAGAAAGAAAGAAAGAAAGAAAAAAGAAAGAAAGAAAGAAAGATAGAAAAAAGAAAGAAAGAAAGAAAGAAAGAAAAAAGAAAGAAAGAAAGAAAAAAGAAAGAAAGAACGTAGGAAAGAAAGAAAGAAAGTAAGAAAGAAAAAGATAGAAAGAAAGAAAGAAAAAATAAAGAAAGAACGTAGGAAAGAAAGAAAGAAAGTAAGAAAGAAAAAGATAGAAAGAAAGAAAGAAAAAAGAAAGACAGAAAGAAAGAAAGAAAGAAAGAAAGAAAGAAAGAAAAAAGAAAGAAAGAAAGAAAGAAAGAAAAAAGAAAGACAAATGAACGTAGGAAAAAAAGAAAGAAAGAAAGAAGAAATAAATAAATAAAGAAAGAAAGAACGTAGGAAAGAAAGAAAGAAAGAAAGAAAGAAAGGAAGAAAAAAGAAAGGAAGAAAGAAAGAAAGAAAGGAAGAACGTAGGAAAGAAAGAAAGAAAGAACGTAGGAAAGAAAGAAAGAAAAAAAGAAAGAAAGAAATTAAAAAGAAATAAAGAAAGAAAAAAGAAAGAAAGAAAGAAAGAAAAAAGAAAGAAAGAAAGATAGAAAAAAGAAAGAACGAAAGAAAGAAAAAGAAAGAAAGAAAGAAAGAAACAAAAATGAAAGAAAGAAAAAAGAAAGAAAGAAATTAAAAAGAAAGAAAGAAACAAAGAAAGAAAGAAAAAAGAAAGAAAGAAAGAAAGAAAGAAAGAAAGAAAGAAAGAAAGAAAGAAAGAAAGAAAAATGAACGTAGGAAAGAAAGAAAGAAAGAAAGACATTAAAAAGAAAGAACGAAAGAAAAAAGAAAGAAAGAAAGAAAAAAGAAAGAAAAACGTAAAAAAGAAAGAAAGAAAGAAAGAAGAAAGAAAGAAAAAAGAAAGAAAGAAAGAACGTAGGAAAGAAAGAAAGAAAGAAAGAAAGAAAAAAGAACGAAAGAAAAAAAAGAAAGAAAGGAAGAACGTAGGAAAGAAAGAAAGGAAGAACGTAGGAAAAAAGAAAGAAAGAACGTAAGAAAGAAAGAAAGAAGGAAATTAAAAAGAAATAAAGAAAGAAAAAAGAAAGAAAGAAAGAAAGAAAGAAAGAAAGAAAGAAAGAAAGAAAGAAAGAAAGAAAGAAAGAAAAAAGAAAGAAAAATTAAAAAGAAAGAAAAGAAAGAAAAAACAAAGAAAAAAAGAAAGAAGAAAGAAAGAAAGAAAGAAAAAAGAAAGAAAGAAAGAAAGAAAGAACGTAGGAAAGAAAGAAAGAAAGAAAGAAATTAAAAAGAATGAAAGAAAGAAAAAAAAATAAAGAAAGAAAGAAAGAAAGAAAGAAAGAAAGAAAAAAGAAAGAAAGAAAAAAAAGAAAGAAAGAACGTAGGAAAGAAAGAAAGAAAGAACGTAGGAAAGAAAGAAAGAAAGAAATTAAAAAGAAAGAAAGAAAGAAAGAAAGAAAAAAGAAAGAAAGAAAGATAGAAAAAAGAAAGAAAGAAAGAAAGAAAAAAGAAAGAAAGAAAGAAAGAAAAAAGAAAGAAAGAACGTAGGAAAGAAAGAAAGAAAGTAAGAAAGAAAAAGATAGAAAGAAAGAAAGAAAAAAGAAAGACAGAAAGAAAGAAAGAAAGAAAGAAAGAAAGAAAGAAAGAAAGAAAGGAAAAAGAAAGAAAGAAAGAAAGAAAGAAAGAAAGAAAGAAAGAAAGAAAAAAGAAAGAAAGAAAGAAAGAAAGAAAGAAAAAAGAAAGAAAGAAAGAAAGAAAGAAAGAAAGAAAGAAAGAAAAAAGAAAGACAAATGAACGTAGGAAAAAAAGAAAGAAAGAAAGAAGAAATAAATAAATAAAGAAAGAAAGAACGTGGGAAAGAAAGAAAGAAAGAAAGAAAAAAGAAAGGAAGAAAGAAAGAAAGAAAGGAAGAACGTAGGAAATAAAGAAAGAAAGAACGTAGGAAAGAAAGAAAGAAAAAAAGAAAGAAAGAAATTAAAAAGAAATAAAGAAAGAAAAAAGAAAGAAAGAAAGAAAGAAAAAAGAAAGAAAGAAAGATAGAAAAAAGAAAGAACGAAAGAAAGAAAAAGAAGGAAAGAAAGAAAGAAACAAAAATGAAAGAAAGAAAAAAGAAAGAAAGAAATTAAAAAGAAAGAAAGAAACAAAGAAAGAAAGAAAAAAGAAAGAAAGAAAGAAAGAAAGAAAGAAAGAAAGAAAGAAAGAAAGAAAGAAAGAAAAATGAACGTAGGAAAGAAAGAAAGAAAGAAAGAAAGACATTAAAAAGAAAGAAAGAAAGAAAAAAGAAAGAAAGAAAGAAAGAAAAAAGAAAGAGAGAACGTAAAAAAGAAAGAAAGAAAGAAAGAAGAAAGAAAGAAAAAAGAAAGAAAGAAAGAACGTAGGAAAGAAAGAAAGAAAGAAAGAAAGAAAGAAAGAAAGAAAGAAAGAAAAAAGAAAGAAAAATTAAAAAGAAAGAAAAGAAAGAAAAAACAAAGAAAGAAAGAAAGAAGAAAGAAAGAAAGAAAGAAAAAAGAAAGAAAGAAAGAAAGAAAGAACGTAGGAAAGAAAGAAAGAAAGAAAGAAGAAAGAAAGAAAAAAAGAAAGAAAGAACGTAGGAAAGAAAGAAAGAAAGAAAGAAAGAAATTAAAAAGAATGAAAGAAAGAAAAAAAAAGAAAGAAAGAAAGAAAGAAAGAAAGAAAGAAAAAAGAAAGAAAGAAAAAAAAGAAAGAAAGAACGTAGGAAAGAAAGAAAGAAAGAAAGAAAGAAAGAAAGAAAAAAGAAAGAAAGGAAAAAAAGAAAGAAAGAACGTAGGAAAGAAAGAAAGAACGTAGGAAAGAAAGAAAGAAGGAAAGAAAGAAAGAAAGAAAAAGGAAAGAAAGAAAGAAAGAAAAAGAAAGAAAGAAATTAAAAAGAAAGAAAGAAAGAATGAAGAAACAAAGAAAAAAAGAAAAAAGAAAGAAAGAAAGAAAGAAAAAAGAAGGAAAGAAATTAAAAAGAAAGAAAGAAAGAAAGAAATTAAATAGAAAGAAAAAGAATGAAGAAACAAAGAAAAAAAGAAAAAAAGAAAGAAAGAAAGAAAGAAAAAAGAAGGAAAGAAATTAAAAAGAAAGAAAGAAAGAAAGAAAGAAAGAAAAAAGAAAGAAAGAAAGAAAGAAAAAAGAAAGAAAGAAAGAAAGAAAGAAGAAAGAAAGAAAAAAAGAAAGAAAGAAAGAACGTAGGAAAAAAAGAAAGAAAGAAAGAAAGAAAGAAGAAAGAAAGGAAAAAAGAAAGAAAGAAAGAACGTAGGAAAAAAAGAAAGAAAGAAAGAAAGAAAGAAAGAAAGAAAAATGAATGAAAGAAAAAAAGAAAGAAAGGAAGAATGTAGGAAAGAAAGAAAGAACGTAGGAAAGAAAGAAAGAAAGAAAGAAAGAAAGAAAGAAAGAAATTAAAAAGAAAGAAAGAAAGATAGAAAAAAGAAAGAAAGAAAGAAAGAAAAAAGAAAGAAAGAAAGAAAGATAGAAAAAAGAAAGAAAGAAAGAAAAAAGAAAGAAAGAAAGAAAGAAAGAAAGAAAAAAGAAAGAAAAAACGTAGGAAAGAAAGAAATAAAGTAAGAAAGAAAGAAAGATAGAAAGAAAGAAAGAAAGAAAGAAAGAAAAAAGAAAGAAAGAAAGAAAAAATAAAGAAAGAACGTAGGAAAGAAAGAAAGAAAGAAAGAAAAAGATAGAAAGAAAGAAAGAAAAAAGAAAAAAGAAAGAAACAAAGAAAGAAAAAAGAAAGAAAGAAAGAAAGAAAGAAAGAAAGAAAGAAAAAAGAAAGAAAGAAAGAAAGAAAGAAAGAAAGAAAGAAAGAAAAAAGAAAGAAAGAAAGAAAGAAAGAAAGAAAGAAATTAAAAAGAAAGAAAGAAAGAAAGAAAGAAAAAAGAAAGAAAGAAAGAAAGATAGAAAAAAGAAAGAAAGAAAGAAAGAAAGAAAAAAGAAAGAAAGAAAGAAAGAAAGAAAGAAAGAAAGAAAGAAAGAAAGAAAAAAGAAAGAAAGAAAGAAAGAAAGAAAAAAGAAAGACAAATGAACGTAGGAAAAAAAGAAAGAAAGAAAGAAGAAATAAATAAATAAAGAAAGAAAGAACGTAGGAAAGAAAGAAAGAAAGAAAGAAAGAAAGAAAAAAGGAAGGAAGAAAGAAAGAAAGAAAGGAAGAACGTAGGAAAGAAAGAAAGAAAGAACGTAGTAAAGAAAGAAAGAAAAAAAGAAAGAAAGAAATTAAAAAGAAATAAAGAAAGAAAAAAGAAAGAAAGAAAGAAAGAAAAAAGAAAGAAAGAAAGATAGAAAAAAGAAAGAAAGAAAGAAAGAAAGAAAAAAGAAAGAAAGAAAGAAAGAAAGAAAAAAAAAAGACAAATGAACGTAGGAAAAAAAGAAAGAAAGAAAGAAGAAATAAATAAATAAAGAAAGAAAGAACGTAGGAAAGAAAGAAAGAAAGAAAGAAAGAAAGAAAGAAAAAAGAAAGGAAGAAAGAAAGAAAGAAAGGAAGAACGTAGGAAAGAAAGAAAGAAAGAACGTAGGAAAGAAAGAAAGAAAAAAAGAAAGAAAGAAATTAAAAAGAAATAAAGAAAGAAAAAGAAAGAAAGAAAGAAAGAAACAAAAATGAAAGAAAGAAAAAAGAAAGAAAGAAATTAAAAAGAAAGAAAGAAACAAAGAAAGAAAGAAAAAAGAAAGAAAGAAAGAAAGAAAGAAAGAAAGAAAGAAAGAAAGAAAGAAAGAAAAATGAACGTAGGAAAGAAAGAAAGAAAGAAAGAAAGACATTAAAAAGAAAGAAAGAAAGAAAAAAGAAAGAAAGAAAGAAAAAAGAAAGAAAAACGTAAAAAAGAAAGAAAGAAAGAAAGAAGAAAGAAAGAAAAAAGAAAGAAAGAAAGAACGTAGGAAAGAAAGAAAGAAAGAAAGAAAGAAAAAAGAACGAAAGAAAAAAAAGAAAGAAAGGAAGAACGTAGGAAAGAAAGAAAGGAAGAACGTAGGAAAAAAGAAAGAAAGAACGTAAGAAAGAAAGAAAGAAGGAAATTAAAAAGAAATAAAGAAAGAAAAAAGAAAGAAAGAAAGAAAGAAAGAAAGAAAGAAAGAAAGAAAGAAAGAAAAAAGAAAGAAAAATTAAAAAGAAAGAAAAGAAAGAAAAAACAAAGAAAGAAAGAAAGAAGAAAGAAAGAAAGAAAGAAAAAAGAAAGAAAGAAAGAAAGAAAGAACGTAGGAAAGAAAGAAAAAAAGAAAGAAGAAAGAAAGAAAAAAAGAAAGAAAGAACGTAGGAAAGAAAGAAAGAAAGAAAGAAATTAAAAAGAATGAAAGAAAGAAAAAAAAAGAAAGAAAGAAAGAAAGAAAGAAAGAAAGAAAGAAAAAAGAAAGAAAGAAAAAAAAGAAAGAAAGAACGTAGGAAAGAAAGAAAGAAAGAACGTAAGAAAGAAAGAAAGAAAGAAATTAAAAAGAAAGAAAGAAAGAAAGAAAGAAAGAAAGAAAAAAGAAAGAAAGAAAGAAAGATAGAAAAAAGAAAGAAAGAAAGAAAGAAAAAAGAAAGAAAGAAAGAAAGAAAAAAGAAAGAAAGAACGTAGGAAAGAAAGAAAGAAAGTAAGAAAGAAAAAGATAGAAAGAAAGAAAGAAAAAATAAAGAAAGAACGTAGGAAAGAAAAAAGAAAGAAAGAAAAAGATAGAAAGAAAGAAAGAAAAAAGAAAGAAAGAAAGAAAGAAAGAAAGAAAAAAGAAAGGAAGAAAGAAAGAAATAAAGAAAGAAAGAAAGAAAGAAAAAAGAAAGAAAGAAAGAAAGAAAGAAAGAAAGAAAGAAATTAAAAAGAAAGAAAGAAAGAAAGAAAGAAAGAAAAAAGAAAGAAAGAAAGAAAGATAGAAAAAAGAAAGAAAGAAAGAAAAAAGAAAGAAAGAAAGAAAGAAAAAAGAAAGAAAGAACGTAGGAAAGAAAGAAAGAAAGTAAGAAAGAAAAAGATAGAAAGAAAGAAAGAAAAAATAAAGAAAGAACGTAGGAAAGAAAGAAAGAAAGTAAGAAAGAAAAAGATAGAAAGAAAGAAAGAAAAAAGAAAGACAGAAAGAAAGAAAGAAAGAAAGAAAGAAAGAAAGGAAAAAGAAAGAAAGAAAGAAAGAAAGAAAGAAAGAAAGAAAGAAAGAAAAAAGAAAGAAAGAAAGAAAGAAAGAAAGAAAGAAAAAAGAAAGAAAGAAAGAAAGAAAGAAAGAAAGAAAGAAAGAAAGAAAAAAGAAAGACAAATGAACGTAGGAAAAAAAGAAAGAAAGAAAGAAGAAATAAATAAATAAAGAAAGAAAGAACGTAGGAAAGAAAGAAAGAAAGAAAGAAAAAAGAAAGGAAGAAAGAAAGAAAGAAAGGAAGAACGTAGGAAATAAAGAAAGAAAGAACGTAGGAAAGAAAGAAAGAAAAAAAGAAAGAAAGAAATTAAAAAGAAATAAAGAAAGAAAAAAGAAAGAAAGAAAGAAAGAAAAAAGAAAGAAAGAAAGATAGAAAAAAGAAAGAACGAAAGAAAGAAAAAGAAGGAAAGAAAGAAACAAAAATGAAAGAAAGAAAAAAGAAAGAAAGAAATTAAAAAGAAAGAAAGAAACAAAGAAAGAAAGAAAAAAGAAAGAAAGAAAGAAAGAAAGAAAGAAAGAAAGAAAGAAAGAAAGAAAGAAAGAAAGAAAAATGAACGTAGGAAAGAAAGAAAGAAAGAAAGAAAGACATTAAAAAGAAAGAAAGAAAGAAAAAAGAAAGAAAGAAAGAAAGAAAAAAGAAAGAGAGAACGTAAAAAAGAAAGAAAGAAAGAAAGAAGAAAGAAAGAAAAAAGAAAGAAAGAAAGAACGTAGGAAAGAAAGAAAGAAAGAAAGAAAGAAAAAAGAACGAAAGAAAAAAAAGAAAGAAAGGAAGAACGTAGGAAAGAAAGAAAGGAAGAACGTAGGAAAAAAGAAAGAAAGAACGTAAGAAAGAAAGAAAGAAGGAAATTAAAAAGAAATAAAGAAAGAAAAAAGAAAGAAAGAAAGAAAGAAAGAAAGAAAGAAAGAAAGAAAGAAAGAAAGAAAAAAGAAAGAAAAATTAAAAAGAAAGAAAAGAAAGAAAAAACAAAGAAAGAAAGAAAGAAGAAAGAAAGAAAGAAAGAAAAAAGAAAGAAAGAAAGAAAGAAAGAACGTAGGAAAGAAAGAAAGAAAGAAAGAAGAAAGAAAGAAAAAAAGAAAGAAAGAACGTAGGAAAGAAAGAAAGAAAGAAAGAAAGAAAGAAATTAAAAAGAATGAAAGAAAGAAAAAAAAGAAAGAAAGAAAGAAAGAAAGAAAGAAAGAAAGAAAAAAGAAAGAAAGAAAAAAAAGAAAGAAAGAACGTAGGAAAGAAAGAAAGAAAGAACGTAGGAAAGAAAGAAAGAAAGAAATAAAAAAGAAAGAAAGAAAGAAAAAAGAAAGAAAGAAAGAAAAAAGAAAGGAAGAAAGAAAGAAAGGAAGAAAGAAAGAAAGAAAGAAAGGAAGAACATAGGAAAGAAAGAAAGAAAGAACGTAGGAAAGAAAGAAAGAAAGAAAGAAAGAAAGAAAAAAGAAAGAAAGAAAAAAAGAAAGAAAGAACGTAGGAAAGAAAGAAAGAACGTAGGAAAGAAAGAAAGAAGGAAAGAAAGAAAGAAAGAAAAAGGAAGGAAAGAAAAAGAAAGAAAGAAATTAAAAAGAAAGAAAGAAAGAATGAAGAAACAAAGAAAAAAAGAAAAAAGAAAGAAAGAAAGAAAGAAAAAAGAAGGAAAGAAATTAAAAAGAAAGAAAGAAAGAAAGAAATTAAATAGAAAGAAAGAAAGAATGAAGAAACAAAGAAAAAAAGAAAAAAAGAAAGAAAGAAAGAAAGAAAAAAGAAGGAAAGAAATTAAAAAGAAAGAAAGAAAGAAAGAAAGAAAGAAAGAAAGAAAAAAGAAAGAAAGAAAGAAAGAAAAAAGAAAGAAAGAAAGAAAGAAAGAAGAAAGAAAGAAAAAAAGAAAGAAAGAAAGAACGTAGGAAAAAAAGAAAGAAAGAAATAAAGAAAGAAAGAAGAAAGAAAGGAAAAAAGAAAGAAAGAAAGAACGTAGGAAAAAAAGAAAGAAAGAAAGAAAGAAAGAAAGAAAAATGAATGAAAGAAAAAAAGAAAGAAAGGAAGAATGTAGGAAAGAAAGAAAGAACGTAGGAAAGAAAGAAAGAAAGAAAGAAAGAAAGAAATTAAAAAGAAAGAAAGAAAGATAGAAAAAAGAAAGAAAGAAAGAAAGAAAAAAGAAAGAAAGAAAGAAAGATAGAAAAAAGAAAGAAAGAAAGAAAAAAGAAAGAAAGAAAGAAAGAAAGAAAGAAAGAAAAAAGAAAAAAGAAAGAAAAAACGTAGGAAAGAAAGAAATAAAGTAAGAAAGAAAGAAAGATAGAAAGAAAGAAAGAAAGAAAGAAAAAAGAAAGAAAGAAAGAAAAAATAAAGAAAGAACGTAGGAAAGAAAGAAAGAAAGAAAGAAAAAGATAGAAAGAAAGAAAGAAAAAAGAAAGAAAGAAAGAAACAAAGAAAGAAAAAAGAAAGAAAGAAAGAAAGAAAGAAAGAAAGAAAGAAAGAAAGAAAAAAGAAAGAAAGAAAGAAAGAAAGAAAGAAAGAAAAAAAGAAAGAAAGAAAGGTAGATAGAAAAAAGAAAGAAAGAAAGAAACAAAAAAGAAAGAAAGAAAGAAAAAAGAAAGAAAGAACGTAGGAAAGAAAGAAAGAAAGTAAGAAAGAAAAAAGAAAGACAAATGAACGTAGGAAAAAAAGAAAGAAAGAAAGAAGAAATAAATAAATAAAGAAAGAAAGAACGTAGGAAAGAAAGAAAGAAAGAAAGAAAGAAAGAAAGAAAAAAGAAAGGAAGAAAGAAAGAAAGAAAGGAAGAACGTAGGAAAGAAAGAAAGAAAGAACGTAGGAAAGAAAGAAAGAAAAAAAGAAAGAAAGAAATTAAAAAGAAATAAAGAAAGAAAAAAGAAAGAAAGAAAGAAAGAAAAAAGAAAGAAAGATAGAAAAAAGAAAGAACGAAAGAAAGAAAAAGAAAGAAAGAAAGAAAGAAACAAAAATGATAGAAAGAAAAAAGAAAGAAAGAAATTAAAAAGAAAGAAAGAAACAAAGAAAGAAAGAAAAAAGAAAGAAAGAAAGAAAGAAAGAAAAATGAACGTAGGAAAGAAAGAAAGAAAGAAAGACATTAAAAAGAAAGAAAGAAAGAAAAAAGAAAGAAAGAAAGAAAGAAAAAAGAAAGAAAAACGTAAAAAAGAAAGAAAGAAAGAAAGAAGAAAGAAAGAAAAAAGAAAGAAAGAAAGAACGTAGGAAAGAAAGAAAGGAAGAACGTAGGAAAAAAGAAAGAAAGAACGTAAGAAAGAAAGAAAGAAGGAAATTAAAAAGAAATAAAGAAGAAAAAAGAAAGAAAGAAGAAAGAAAAAAGAAAGAAAAATTAAAAGAAAGAAAAGAAAGAAAAAACAAAGAAAGAAAGAAAGAAGAAAGAAAGAAAGAAAGAAAAAAAAAGAAAGAAAGAAAGAAAGAACGTAGGAAAGAAAGAAAGAAAGAAAGAAGAAAGAAAGAAAAAAAGAAAGAAAGAACGTAGGAAAGAAAGAAAGAAGAAAGAAATTAAAAAGAATGAAAGAAAGAAAAAAAAAGAAAGAAAAAAGAAAGAAAGAAAGAAAGAAAGAAAGAAAAAAGAAAGAAAGAAAAAAAAGAAAGAAAGAACGTAGGAAAGAAAGAAAGAAAGAACGTAGGAAAGAAAGAAAGAAAGAAATAAAAAAGAAAGAAAGAAAGAAAAAAGAAAGAAAGAAAGAAAAAAGAAAGGAAGAA
>JAVLUU010000823.1:90000-92500 GCA_032206185.1 Columba guinea
AAGAAAGAAAAAAGAAAGAAAGAAAGAAAAAAGAAAGGAAGAAAGAAAGAAAGAAAGGAAGAAAGAAAGAAAGAAAGGAAGAACATAGGAAAGAAAGAAAGAAAGAACGTAGGAAAGAAAGAAAGAAAGAAAGAAAGAAAGAAAGAAAGAAAGAAAGAAAGAAAAAAGAAAGAAAGAAAAAAAAGAAAGAAAGAACGTAGGAAAGAAAGAAAGAACGTAGGAAAGAAAGAAAGAAGGAAAGAAAGAAAGAAAGAAAAATGAAGGAAAGAAAAAGAAAGAAAGAAATTAAAAAGAAAGAAAGAAAGAATGAAGAAACAAAGAAAAAAAGAAAAAAGAAAGAAAGAAAGAAAGAAAAAAGAAGGAAAGAAATTAAAAAGAAAGAAAGAAAGAAAGAAATTAAATAGAAAGAAAGAAAGAATGAAGAAACAAAGAAAAAAAGAAAAAAAGAAAGAAAGAAAGAAAGAAAAAAAAAGGAAAGAAATTAAAAAGAAAGAAAGAAAGAAAGAAAGAAAGAAAGAAAAAAGAAAGAAAGAAAGAAAGAAAAAAGAAAGAAAGAAAGAAAGAAAGAAGAAAGAAAGAAAAAAAGAAAGAAAGAAAGAACGTAGGAAAAAAAGAAAGAAAGAAAGAAAGAAAGAAGAAAGAAAGGAAAAAAGAAAGAAAGAAAGAACGTAGGAAAAAAAGAAAGAAAGAAAGAAAGAAAGAAAGAAAAATGAATGAAAGAAAAAAAGAAAGAAAGGAAGAATGTAGGAAAGAAAGAAAGAACGTAGGAAAGAAAGAAAGAAAGAAAGAAAGAAATTAAAAAGAAAGAAAGAAAGATAGAAAAAAGAAAGAAAGAAAGAAAGAAAAAAGAAAGAAAGAAAGAAAAAAGAAAGAAAGAACGTAGGAAAGAAAGAAAGAAAGTAAGAAAGAAAAAAGAAAGACAAATGAACGTAGGAAAAAAAGAAAGAAAGAAAGAAGAAATAAATAAATAAAGGAAGAAATAAATAAATAAAGAAAGAAAGAACGTAGGAAAGAAAGAAAGAAAGAAAGAAAGAAAGAAAGAAAGAAAGAAAAAAGAAAGGAAGAAAGAAAGAAAGAAAGGAAGAACGTAGGAAAGAAAGAAAGAAAGAACGTAGGAAAGAAAGAAAGAAAAAAAGAAAGAAAGAAATTAAAAAGAAATAAAGAAAGAAAAAAGAAAGAAAGAAAGAAAGAAAAAAGAAAGAAAGATAGAAAAAAGAAAGAACGAAAGAAATAAAAAGAAAGAAAGAAAGAAAGAAACAAAAATGAAAGAAAGAAAAAAGAAAGAAAGAAATTAAAAAGAAAGAAAGAAACAAAGAAAGAAAGAAAAAAGAAAGAAAGAAAGAAAGAAAGAAAGAAAAATGAACGTAGGAAAGAAAGAAAGAAAGAAAGACATTAAAAAGAAAGAAAGAAAGAAAAAAGAAAGAAAGAAAGAAAGAAAAAAGAAAAACGTAAAAAAGAAAGAAAGAAAGAAAGAAGAAAGAAAAAAGAAAGAAAGAAAGAACGTAGGAAAGAAAGAAAGGAAGAACGTAGGAAAAAAGAAAGAAAGAACGTAAGAAAGAAAGAAAGAAGGAAATTAAAAAGAAATAAAGAAAGAAAAAAGAAAGAAAGAAAGAAAGAAAAAAGAAAGAAAAATTAAAAAGAAAGAAAAGAAAGAAAAAACAAAGAAAGAAAGAAAGAAGAAAGAAAGAAAGAAAGAAAAAAAAAAGAAAGAAAGAAAGAAAGAACGTAGGAAAGAAAGAAAGAAAGAAAGAAGAAAGAAAGAAAAAAAGAAAGAAAGAACGTAGGAAAGAAAGAAAGAAAGAAAGAAATTAAAAAGAATGAAAGAAAGAAAAAAAAAGAAAGAAAGAAAGAAAGAAAGAAAGAAAGAAAGAAAGAAAAAAGAAAGAAAGAAAAAAAAGAAAGAAAGAACGTAGGAAAGAAAGAAAGAAAGAACGTAGGAAAGAAAGAAAGAAAGAAATAAAAAAGAAAGAAAGAAAGAAAAAAGAAAGAAAGAAAGAAAAAAGAAAGGAAGAAAGAAAGAAAGAAAGGAAGAACGTAGGAAAGAAAGAAAGAAAGAACGTAGGAAAGAAAGAAAGAAAGAAAGAAAGAAAGAAAGAAAGAAAGAAAAAAGAAAGAAAGAAAAAAAAGAAAGAAAGAACGTAGGAAAGAAAGAAAGAAAGAACGTAGGAAAGAAAGAAAGAAAGAAAGAAAAAAGAAAGAAAGAAAGAAAGAAAAAATAAAGAAAGAACGTAGGAAAGAAAGAAAGAAAGAAAGAAAAAGATAGAAAGAAAGAAAGGAAAAAGAAAGAAAGAAAGAAAGAAAGAAAGAAAGAAAGAAAGAAAGAAAGAAAAAAGAAAGAAAGAAAGAAAGAAAGAAAGAAAGAAAAAAGAAAGAAAGAAAGAAAGAAAGAAAGAAATTAAAAAGAAAGAAAGAAAGAAAGAAAGAAAAAAGAAAGAAAGAAAGAAAGATAGAAAAAAGAAAGAAAGAAAGAAAAAAGAAAGAAAGAAAGAAAGAAAAAAGA
>JAVLUU010000823.1:102500-107500 GCA_032206185.1 Columba guinea
AAGTCGTAAACACGTGTACTATCAGTCCTTTTACCAATTTTACCAATCTGCTTTTCCTGCATTTAAACCCTCTAACTTCCACAAGAGAACAGAAGAAGTCACTGAAAATAGAACTGGACAACAGAACTGTGTGACAGATTAGATCAGCTAACAGCAAGTGAATCTGACAGTCGGCAATGTGGTCATGATAATCGTGACGGGAAAGGGGGTGCTCCTGGGGACTCAGGGTATAAAACTTAGAAGTTAAGGAAGCACTGGTGTTGAAATTAGCAGTAGAGAATGCTAATGTTTGCTATCAACATGTTATTTGCGAGTTTTACAGTGGATATTATGTGCTGCTGTTTATTGCCTCTCTGAAAGTCAAGCAGCTTGTCAGGAATGTGAGTTAATTGTTTCACTGGTTGTTGTTAGAATTGTTTCTTTGTGGTATAAGTGCGCCGTAAAACTTTCTCTCCACTTTTCCCACTCACGCTGCAAGCAGCCCTGTGCTTTTCCATGGGGTCAGAAATTACTGTTTTCAGTTGTGTTCATAAAAAAAAAAATCGGTATTGGGAGGTGTTTCAAAACATAGGGAAGCACTTGGAAATATGAGGAAAGTAGATCTTGTAAAATATTGTAATTAATGGTGGCTGCTGTATAAGTTAAATGATTGGGAAAAGTGTCCGGGGAATAGAATCTTGAAGTATAACACCTTGTTGCAATTAATGTTGTTTTTAGGGCGAGAAGAGTAAGACAAAATAAATCCCTACAAGAGATCATTAAATCATTTCAGACAGCTGAGAGAGAGTTAACTGATAACACGCAGGTCATAGTAAACTTGCCAAAGTCTGCACAATGTTTTCCTTATTAGCCTGTTTTCTTTGTGGGTATCTGTTTAAGCATGTTGCAATTTTGGTAGGTCTTTGTTATATGGTACAGTAAGTTCACAGACTGTTAAATCATGAGAATCAGTTGACTCAAAAGGTGCGTTTTGTGATAGTACAGAAGATCATGAGTAATTTAGTTCCTTACTGCATGAATGTGATGTTAAGAATTTTATGTGTAGTAGCTGTTACATTTTTGTCTAGCGTACTAGCTTTATTCCAATATCCAGACTTGTGCAACTCTGTGACAGGCTGTCTCTCATCTCAGTGCACTAAATTTGGCCTTTTTGTATGCACATCAAGTAAAGAATCCTGGTTTTAGAATAACAGTTGTAGCACACCAGATGAGACACTTAAAAAAAAAAAAAAAAAAAAAAAAAAAAAAAAAAAAATTAAAAATTAAAAGGCCTTGCCCAGTCCAGCTTGCTGCAGGGGGGGGGCGGATGCCAAATGGGCCTCCAGCGCGCACTGACCCATTTTGTCAGGGAGACCCAGAGGTACCTCCACCTGGCTGAGCAGTAAGCGGTTCAAAGGTGCAATGCAAAAACTTGAGATATTGTCTTAAATTGGTGTAAGTGTGATCCATCTGCTTATTTGAACTTGGTATATGGTTTTCGTATCTGAGCTCAGTATTTTAGTTTGCATATTCATATTCGGTACTGAAAGAATCTTGTTTGGGGAGATAATTACAAAATGGGAACCGGTTCCACTGCTAAAATTCCACCTTGCTCCCCCTTAGGATGCATCCTTACACATTAAAGTAATCGCTTATATTGTTAGAAAAGCATTTAAATTGTTAAAATACTATGATAGATGTGAACTTGGGGTATTGTATGAAGTTATGAAGTTGTATTTAAAGGTTGCTGGAATGTGAACTGATTTGGATCTAGGAAAATAGAATAATGGATTTATGTTTATTATACTGGTTTATACTGTTTTTTGACATCTCTAAATTGTAAAAGGTAAATGGAGCTAAGGAATGTAACTATTGCTGAGCTACTTGAAATTGCATATAAAGTGTATTATGGCTGGAATGAAATGGGAAAACAAAAGACCAAAATATCCCAGGCCTGTGTGCAGCTCATAGTAACTGAGAAGTTTTCCAGAGCCTCCTACTTCGTACCAGCCAGTATGCCAGCTGCGTGACCTTGGTTGTATCTACACTGCAAAGAAAGAAAAAACAACTGGAAAAACCTGGCTGCCCGCTTTTAAAGCAGTGAAAGGGGGGTTCTCTCTCCCCCCCACTGCAGCGATGTAATACTGAATGGAGCAGTCCGAGGGTGAAGTTTAAAGGCATCCTGAGCAGACCCATTGTTCTAATGAAACTGGACAACTAAACCAAAAATTTGTTGATAGACTTATCCTATGGTAATTAGTTGTACGAGACTTCTTAGTAAATTCACTATGCTAGTTTTTGAGGACATGGGAGACAACGAAAGAAAGGCCGTTTTTGAGACAAACGGAATGCCAGATTTGGAACAAAGTTTTAATACATGAATTCTTGTATTTGCCCAAAAGTCCTATACCTCTCTTGGGTCAGGATTTGTTAAGTAAATTGTAAGCTCAAATAATGTTTTCTGAGAATTCTGTTTAGTTGCATGTCCTACAAGAAGCTGCTTGGATGGTGCAGATCTGTTTGTGCAAGTGAGAAATCTTCAAGGAACTTTTGAATGCTGGATTTCCACTAGTATTAACAGCCAATGTTTTTGATAAAGCAAATACTACACTGAGAAATCTGAAACAGGACTTCGATCCGGTAAGGGAAAACAATATCCAATAAATATGACAGCCAAAATGGAGTTAGAAGCTTTGAGGGATGAATTTATGACAACTTTACAGGCTGACTGCATTTGATTGGACTTGCAGATTTGTCTATGAAACAACCTGTGGCTATTGTGGGACAGTATGATGAGAATGCTAACAGACTAATATACCAATTGTCACTCTGATCAAGAAAATGCAGGGAATGAATTTAAGTCTTAATAGGCCATGATCCTTTTGTCATATATGTGAAATTTAATTCTGATTTTTTTTAATTTTTTATTTTATTTATAATCTATGTCTCTGTCAATTGCACTAGCTGGTTTTCTTAACAGCACAGCTTTTGGTATGCATAAATGTAAAATGTAAATTGCTGCAGAACCTGCAAGTCTTTAACATCAGGTCATAGGCCATACTTGTATTTGGTCTGATCCTACATACTTGCACAGTTTTTGTTGATGGTTTTGGGAAGTCTCATAAAGCTGTAGTGGTTTAGCGTGAAGATAGCGATTAGCATCATTCTGTGAAAATTATTGAAAGTTCAACCCAATTAGCAGAACTTGGCACAGCTTTAAATTATTTAGAGATTTTTTAAGAAGGAACCTCTAAATTTGATTTGCGATTTTGAGTACGTAGTCAAGATCCAACGCACGTATCTGATTCTGAACTGTGTTTTTGTTTTGTTTGGTTTGGTTTGGTTTGTTTGTTTTTTTTTTTTTTTTTTTTTTTAAACAAAAAAGGGGAATTGTCAAAAGGATTGTATGTGATGAATCACTTATATCTAAGTGGTGCAGCCTAAATTTGCCCTGTGATGAAACACTTTGTAAGTATGACCCAAAACCATGCTAAATCAGAAAGAACCTACATTAGTTATGGTCAAATCACTAGTTAACGTTCAATGGAAAAGGCCACACCAATTGATAACCTGGGGGAGAGGTTATGCTTATGTTTTTACAGATCAAGGGCTGCAATGGTTGCCAGCACGAAACGTGAAACCTATGTTATCTTCCTGACAATGATTGTTGCAGCTGCTGTGTTTTGGATGCCTGCACAGACAAAGACTAACATGTGGATTACTTTAGCCAACATGACTGACCATCTATATGCCTAACTACGATGTCTCTGGAAAAAACGTTCCACACATGCTTGGTTGGTGTCTTCCTTGATGACTACAGCAGCATCACACGACTGTTTCAAATAGTGGTCGATGCAGAGGCATTGCAACGAACTGTAATAATACTAACACGGCACTTGGGATTAATTGCCACCTAGAAGTAGACATCGAACCACAGGAACTGGAATTGCTGGCATCTATGCCTATGGATGCTTGTATCCAGCTGGTTTGTGAAAAGTGTCAGAACAGTATACAAGAACATGAATGGATAAAACTACAAAATGTTAATGCTACCCTTGGTGACTACAGAAATGAAACTCGACGGTGTAATGCTTCACAGAAGAATGCAAGGGATGTCATTGACAGCGACCCTAAAACCTCCTGTATGGTGTATTCTTGATCTGTGAAGATAGAGCCTGACCAGGAATTCCTTCTAATGCTGTTGGAGGACTGTATATTTTGGGACTATTAACTCTCTTAATGCCCAATGTATCTATGATAATAGATCACAGAAGAGTAAGACGAGAAAAACACTTTTTGCGTGTATATGAGTCAAAATGTGATGATAATGTAGATTATTGAGGATCAGGGTAAGGGTTTTAGGATCTCTTGTATCTAGTGTTGGCACAACTAAAGCTTTAAATACTTTAGAAAAATTAGGATGCTGGCTAGTTAAGCAAATAAACAGAACTTCTAAGGCTTTAAGTGGACTTTTGTTAGATGTAGATTCTGTAAGACATGCTACACTGCAGAATACAGTCGCAGGAGACTTTTGTTATTAGCCCATGGCGATAGATGTGAAGAATTTGACGGAATGTGCTGTATGGATTTACAGAACAAGTCGAGATCCATCCACAAGGAGATTAAACAACTTATGGACCATTCACAGAAGATCAGAGAGGATATGGGCCTCTTTGGCTTAGAGGGCCTCATGAACTGGTTTGGACTAGGAGGATGGGTAAAAGGGCTTTTGCAGAGTGCTCTGGCTCTCTTAATCATAGTAGTAGTTGCATTAATATGCTTGAGTTGTGCTATATCATGTATTAAGAAGATTTTAGAGCAGACACTTGGGCAGGCTCTGCTCGTAAAAAAAAAAAGAAAAGGGGGGAGATGTCGGGGATTGGCTCAAGGAGCACGGACATGAGTCCACCAAGCAACTGTACGAGCAGAGCCCATTTTAGTTGACATAAGTAGGCCTTAGTTAGCTTGTCTATTAGGCCGTGGGAAAGGGGGGAACGGAAAAGTACTAACTAAGGCAGGGT
>JAVLUU010000828.1:22500-25000 GCA_032206185.1 Columba guinea
TTCCTACGTTCTTTCTTTCTTTCTTTCTTTCTTTTTAATTTCTTTCTTTCTTCCTTTCTTTCCTACGTTCTTTCTTTCTTTATTTTAATTTCTTTCTTTCTTTTTTCTTTCTTTCTTTCTTTCTAATTTCTTTCTTTCTTTCTTTCTTTTTTCTTTCTTTCTCCCTTTCTTTCTTTCCTACGTTCTTTCTTTCTTTCTTTCTTCTTTCTTTCTTTCTTTCTTTCTTTCTTTCCTACGTTCATTCTTTCTTTCTTTCTTTCTTCTTTTTTTTCTTTCTTTCTTTTTAATTTCTTTCTTTCTTTCTTTCTTTCTTTCTTTCATTTTAATTTCTTTCTTTCCTACGTTCTTTCTTTCTTTCTTTTTCTTTCTTTCTTTCTTTCTTTCTTTCTTTAATTTCTTTCTTTCTTTCTTTCTTTCCTACGTTCTTTCTTTCTTTCTGTTTTCTTTCTTTCTTTCTTTCTTTATTTCTTTCTTTCTTTCTTTTTTCTTTCTTTCTTTCTTTCTTTATTCTTTCTTTCTTTCTTTTTACTTTCTTTCTTTCTTTCTTTATTTTAATTTCTTTCTTTATTTTTTTCTTTCTTTCTTTCTTTTTGCTTTCTTTCTTATTTCTTTTTAATTTCTTCCTTTATTTTTCTTTCTTTCTTTATTTTTAATTTCTTTCTTTCTTTCTTTCTTTCTATCATTCTTTCTTTCCTACGTTCTTTCTTTCTTTCTTTCTTCTTTCTTTCTTTCTTTCTTTCTTTCTTTCTTTCTTTCTTTCTTTCTTTCTTTTTTCTTTCTTTCTTTCTTTCTTTTTAATTTCTTTCTTTCTTTCTTTCTTTCCTACGTTCTTTCTTTCTTTCCTTTTTCTTTCTTTCTTTCTTTCTTTCTTTCTTTCTTTCTTTCTTTCTTTCCTACGTTCTTTCTTTCTTTCTTTTTTCTTTCTTTCTTTCTTTCTTTCTTTCTTTTTTCTTTCTTTCTTTCTTTCTTTCTTTCTTTCTTTCTTTCTTTCTTTCTTTCTTTACTACCTTCTTTCTTTCTTTTTTCTTTCTTTCTTTCTTTCTTTTTTCTTTTTTCTTTCTTTCTTTTTTCTTTCTTTTCTTTTTCTTTCTTCTCTTTCCTACGTCTGTTTCTTTCTTTTTTCTTTCTGTTCTTTCATTTTTCTTTCCTATCTTTTCTTTCTTTCTTCTTTCTCTTTAATTTCTTTCTTTCTTTCTTTCTTTTCTTTCTTTCTTTCTTTCTATTCTTTCTTTCTTTCCTTTCTTTTCCACCGTTCTTCTTTCTTTCTTTCTTCTTTCTTTTTTTTTTCTTTCTTTCTTTCTTGTCGTTTTTCTTTCTTTCTTTCTTTTCCTACGTTCTTTCTTTCTTTCTTTCTTCTTCTTTTTCTTTCTTTCTTTCTTTCTTTTTAATTTCTTTCTTTTATTTCTTCTCTATTCTTTCTATCTTTGTTTTCTTTACTTTCTTTCTTTCTTTTTAATTTCTTGTTCTTCTCCTACGTTCTTTCTTTCTTTCTTTCTTTCTTTCTTTCTTTTTAATTTCTTTCTTTCTTCCTTCTTTCCCTACGTTCTTTTCTTTCTTTACTTTTAATTTCTCTTCTTTCTTTTTTCTTTCTTTCATTTCTTTCTAATTTCTTTTCTTTCTTTCTTGTTTTCTTTATCTTTCTCCCTTTCTTTCATTTCCTACGTTCTTTTCTTCTTTCTTTCCTTCTTTCTTTCTTTCTTTCTTTCCTACGTTCATTCTTTCTTTCTTCTTTCTTCTTTTTTTCTCTCTTCTTCTTTTTAATTTATTTCTTTCTTTCTTTCTTCTTTCTTCTTTCATTTTAATTTCTTTCTTCCTACGTTCTTTCTTTCTTTTCTCTTTCTCTTTCTTTCTTTTCTTTCTTTCTTTCTTTCTTTAATTTCGTTTCTTCTTTTCTTTCTTTCCTACGTTCATTCTTTCTTTCTGTTTTCTTTCTTTCTTTCTTTCTTTCTTTCTTTCTTTCTTTTTCTTTCTTTCTTTCTTTCTTTATTCTTTCTTTCTTTCTTTTACTTTCTTTCTTTCTTTTCTTTATTTTAATTTCATTCTTTATTTTTTTCTTTCTTTCTTTCTTTTTGCTTTCTTTTCTTATTTCTTTTTAATTTCTTCCTTTATTTTTCTTTCTTTCTTTATTTTTAATTTCTTTCTTTCTTTCTTTCTTTCTATCATTCTTTCTTTCCTACGTTCTATCTTTCTTTCTTTCTCTTTCTTTCTTTCTTCTTTCTTTCTTTCTTTCTTTCTTTCTTTTTTCTTTCTTTCTATCTTTCTTTTTTAATTTCTTTCTTTCTTTCTTTCTTACCTACGTTCTTTCTTTCTTTCCTTTTTCTCTTTCTTTCTTTCTTCTTTCTTTCTTTCTTTCTTTCTTTCTTCACGTTCTTTCTTTCTTTCCTTTTTTTCTTTCTTTGTTTCTTTCTTTCTTTCTTTCTTTCCTACGTTCTTTCTTTCATTCTTTGTTCTTTCTTTCTTTCTTTCTTTCTTTTTTCTTTCTTTCTTTCTTTCTCTCTTT
>JAVLUU010000829.1:5000-10000 GCA_032206185.1 Columba guinea
TTTCTTTCTTTCTTTCTTTCTTTCTTTCTTTCTTTTTTCTTTCTTTTATTTTCTTTCTTTCTTTCTTTCTTTCTTTTTTCTTTCTTTTATTTTCTTTCTTTCTTTCTTTCTTTCTTTCTTTCTTTCTTTCTTTCTTTCCTACACTCTTTCTTTCTTTCTTTCTTCTTTCTTTCTTTCTTTCTTTTTTGTTTCTTTCTTTCTTTCTTTCTTTCTTTCTTTTTTCTTTCTTTCTTTCTTTCTCTCTTTCTTTCCTACGTTCTTTCTTTCTTTTTTCTTTCTTTCTTTCTTTCTTTCTTTCTTTCTTTCTGTTTTCTTTCTTTCTTTCTTTCTTTTTAATTTCTTTCTTTCTTTCTTTCTTTCCTACGTTCTTTCTTTCTTTCTTTTTTCTTTCTTTCTTTCTTTCTTTCTTTCTTTTTTCTTTCTTTCTTTCTTTCTTTTTTCTTTCTTTCTTTCTTTATTTTAATTTCTTTCTTTTTCTTTCTTTCTTTCTTTCTTTTTCTTTCTTTCTTTCTTTCCCACGTACTTTATTTCTTTCATTTTCTTTCTTTCTTTCTTTTTAATTTCTTTCTTTCTTTCTTTCTTTCTTTCTTTCTTTCTTTCTTTCCCACGTACTTTCTTTCTTTCTTTCTTCTTTCTTTTTTCTTTCTTTCTTTCTTTCATTTTCTTTCTTTCTTTCTTTTTAATTTCTTTCTTTCTTTCTTTCTTTCTATCTTTCTTTCTTTCTTTCTTTCCCACGTTCTTTCTTTCTTTCTTCTTTCCTTTTTCTTTCTTTCTTTTTCTTTCTTTCTTTTTTCTTTCTTTCTTTCTTTCCCACTTCTCTTTCTTTCTTTCTTCTTCTTTCTTTCTTTCTTTCTTTTTAATTTCTTTCTTTCTCTCTTTTTAATTTCTTTCTTTCCTACGTTCTTTCTTTCTTTCTTTCTTTCTTTTTTCTTTCTTTCTATCTTTCTTTCTTTCTTTCTTTCTTTCTTTCTTTCTTTCTTTTTTCTTTCTTTCTTTCTTTCTTTCTTTCTTTTTAATTTCTTTCTTTCTTTCGTTCCTACGTTCTTTCTTTCTTTGTTTTTTCTTTCTTTCTTTCTTTCCTACGTTCTTTCTTTCTTTCTTTCTATCTTTTTTCTTTCTTTCTCTCTTTCTTTCTTCTTTCTTTCTTTCTTTCTTTCTTTCTTTCTTTCTTTCTTTCTTTCTTTCTTTCTTTCCTACGTTCTTTCTTTCTTTCTTTCTTCTTTCTTTCTTTCTTTCTTTCTTTCTTTCTTTCTTTCTTTTTTCTTTCTATTCTTTCCTACGTTCTTTCTTTCTTTCTTTCTTTCTTCTTTTTTTTTCTTTCTTTCTTTTTAATTTCTTTCTTTCTTTCTTTCTATATTTGTTTCTTTCTTTCTTTCTTTCTTTCTTTTTAATTTCTTTCTTTCCTACGTTCTTTATTTCTTTCTTTCTTTTTTCTTTCTTTCTTTCTTTCTTTCTTTCTTTCTTTTTTCTTTCTTTCTTTTTTCTTTCTTTCTTTCTTTCTTTCTTTCTTTCTTTCTTTTTAATTTCTTTCTTTCTTTCTTTCTTTCCTACGTTCTTTCTTTCTTTCTTTTTTCTTTCTTTCTTTCTTTCTTTCTTTCTTTCTTTTTTCTTTCTTTCTTTCTTTCTTTCTTTCTTTTTTCTTTCTTTCTTTCTTTCTTTATTTTAATTTCTTTCTTTTTCTTTCTTTCTTTCTTTTTTCTTTCTTTCTTTCTTTCTTTCTTTCTTTCTTTCTTTCTTTCATTTTCTTTCTTTTTTTCTTTTTAATTTCTTTCTTTCTTTCTTTCTTTCTTTCTTTCTTTCCCACGTACTTTCTTTCTTTCTTTCTTCTTTCTTTTTTCTTTCTTTCTTTCTTTCATTTTCTTTCTTTCTTTCTTTTTAATTTCTTTCTTTCTTTCTTTCTTTCCTACTTCCTATCTTTCTTTCTTTCTTTCTTTCCCACGTTCTTTCTTTCTTTCTTCTTCTTTCTTTCTTTCTTTCTTTCTTTTTAATTTCTTTCTTTCTTTCATTCTTTCTTTCTTTTTTCTTTCTTTCTTTCTTTCTCTCTTTCTTTCCTACGTTCTTTCTTCCTTTTTTCTTTCTTTCTTTCTTTCTTTCTTTCTTTCTTTCTTTCTTTCCTACGTTCTTTCTTTTTTCTTTCTTTCTTTCTTTCTTTCTTTCTTTCTTTCTTTCTTTCTTTCCTACGTTCTTTCTTTCTTCTTTCTTTCTTTCTTTCTTTCTTTCTTTCTTTCTTTTTTCTTTCTTTCTTTCCTACGTTCTTTCTTTCTTTCCTTCTTTCTTCTTTTTTTTTCTTTCATTCTTTTTAATTTCTTTCTTTCTTTCTTTCTTTCTTTCTTTCTTTCTTTCTTTTTAATTTCTTTCTTTCTTTTGTTCCTACGTTCTTTCTTTCTTTGTTTTTTCTTTCTTTCTTTCTTTCTTTCTTTCCTACGTTCTTTCTTTCTTTCTTTCTATCTTTTTTCTTTCTTTCTTTCTTTCTTTCTTTTTTTTTTCTTTCTTTCTTTCTTTCTTTCTTTCCTACGTTCTTTGTTTCTTTCTTCTTTCTTTCTTTCTTTCTTTCTTTCTTTTTAATTTCTTTCTTTCCTACGTTCTTTTTTTCTTTCTTTCTTTCTTACGTTCTTTCTTTCTTTCTTTCATTTTCTTTCTTTCTTTCTTTTTTCTTTCTTTCTTTCTTTTTAATTTCTTTCTTTCTTTCGTTCCTACGTTCTTTCTTTCTTTGTTTTTTCTTTCTTTCTTTCTTTCCTACGTTCTTTCTTTCTTTCTTTCTATCTTTTTTCTTTCTTTCTTTCTTTCTTTCTTTCTTTTTTCTTTCTTTCTTTCTTTCTTTCTTTCTTTCTTTCCTACGTTCTTTCTTTCTTTCTTTCTTTCTTTCTTTTTAATTTCTTTCTTTCCTACGTTCTTTTTTTCTTTCTTTCTTTCTTTCTTTCTTTCTTTCTTTCTTTCTTTCTTTCTTTCTTTCTTTCTTTCTTTCTTTTTCTTTCTTTCTTTTTTCTTTCTTTCTTTCTTTCTTTCTTTCTTTCTTTCTTTCTTTCTTTCTTTCTTTCTTTCTTTTTTCTTTCTTTTATTTTCTTTCTTTCTTTCTTTCTTTCTTTTTTCTTTCTTTTATTTTCTTTCTTTCTTTCTTTCTTTCTTTCTATCTTTCTTTCTTTCTTTCTTTCTTTCCTACACTCTTTCTTTCTTTCTTTCTTCTTTCTTTCTTTCTTTCTTTTTTGTTTCTTTCTTTCTTTCTTTCTTTCTTTCTTTTTTCTTTCTTTCTTTCTTTCTCTCTTTCTTTCCTACGTTCTTTCTTTCTTTTTTCTTTCTTTCTTTCTTTCTTTCTTTCTTTCTTTCTGTTTTCTTTCTTTCTTTCTTTCTTTTTAATTTCTTTCTTTCTTTCTTTCTTTCCTACGTTCTTTCTTTCTTTCTTTTTTCTTTCTTTCTTTCTTTCTTTCTTTCTTTTTTCTTTCTTTCTTTCTTTCTTTTTTCTTTCTTTCTTTCTTTATTTTAATTTCTTTCTTTTTCTTTCTTTCTTTCTTTCTTTTTCTTTCTTTCTTTCTTTCCCACGTACTTTCTTTCTTTCATTTTCTTTCTTTCTTTCTTTTTAATTTCTTTCTTTCTTTCTTTCTTTCTTTCTTTCTTTCTTTCTTTCCCACGTACTTTCTTTCTTTCTTTCTTCTTTCTTTTTTCTTTCTTTCTTTCTTTCATTTTCTTTCTTTCTTTCTTTTTAATTTCTTTCTTTCTTTCTTTCTTTCTATCTTTCTTTCTTTCTTTCTTTCCCACGTTCTTTCTTTCTTTCTTCTTTCCTTTTTCTTTCTTTCTTTTTCTTTCTTTCTTTCTTTTTTCTTTCTTTCTATCTTTCTTTCTTTCTTTCTTTCTTTCTTTCTTTCTTTCTTTTTTCTTTCTTTCTTTCTTTCTTTCTTTCTTTTTAATTTCTTTCTTTCTTTCGTTCCTACGTTCTTTCTTTCTTTGTTTTTTCTTTCTTTCTTTCTTTCTTTCCTACGTTCTTTCTTTCTTTCTTTCTATCTTTTTTCTTTCTTTCTTTCTTTCTTTCTTTTTTCTTTCTTTCTTTCTTTCTTTCTTTCTTTCTTTCCTACGTTCTTTGTTTCTTTCTTCTTTCTTTCTTTCTTTCTTTTTAATTTCGTTCTTTCCTACGTTCTTTTTTTCTTTCTTTCTTTCTTACGTTCTTTCTTTCTTTCTTTCTTTTTTCTTTCTTTCTTTCTTTTTTCTTTCTTTCTTTCTTTTTAATTTCTTTCTTTCTTTCTTTCTTTCTTTCTTTCTTTCTTTCTTTTTCATTTCTTTCTTTCTTTCTTTCTTTCCTACGTTCTTTCTTTCTTTTTTCTTTCTTTCTTTCTTTCATTCTTTCTTTCTTTCTTTCTTTCTTTCTTTCTTTCTTTCTTTCTTTCTTTCTTTTTTCTTTCTTTCTTTCTTTCTTTTTTCTTTCTTTCTTTCTTTCTTTACTTTAATTTCTTTCTTTCTTTTTTCTTTCTTTCTTTCTTTATTTCTTTTTAATTTCTTTCTTTCTTTTTTCTTTCTTTTTTTCTTTATTTCAATTTCTTTCTTTCTTTCTATCTTTCTTTCTTTCTTTCTTTCTTTCCCATGTTCTTTCTTTCTTTCCTTCTTCTTTCTTTTTTCTTTCTTTCTTTCTTTCTTTCTTTTTTCTTCCTTTCTTTCTTTCCTACGTTCTTTCTTTCTTTATTTCTTCTTCTTTCTTTCTTTCTTTTTAATTTCTTTCTTTCTTTCTTTCTTTCTTTTTAATTACATTCTTTCCTACGTTCTTTCTTTCTTTCTTTCTTTCTTTTTCTTTCTTTCTTCCTTTCTTTCTTTCTGTCTTTCTTTCTTTTTTCTTTCTTTTTTCTTTCTTTCTTTCTTTCTTTTTTCTTTCTTTCTTTCTTTCTTTCTTTCTTTTTAATTTCTTACTTTCTTTCTTTCTTTCCTACGTTCTTTCTTTCTTTTATTTTCTTTCTTTCTTTCTTTATTTTTTCTTTCTTTTATTTTCTTTCTTTCTTTCATTCTTTCTTTTTTCTTTC
>JAVLUU010000831.1:57500-62500 GCA_032206185.1 Columba guinea
CTTTTTTCTTTCTTTCTTTCTTTCTTTCTTTCTTTCTTTCTTTTTAATTTCTTTCTTTCTTTCTTTCTTTTAGTTTAGTTCTTTCTTCTTTCTTTCTTTCTTTCGTTCTTTCTTTTTTCTTTCTTTCTTTCTTTCTTTTTAATTTCTTTCTTTCTTTCTTTTTTGTTTCCTTCTTTCTTTCTTTCTTTCTTTCTTTTTTCTTTCTTTCTTTCTTTTTAATTTCTTTCTTTCTTTCTTTCTTTCTTTTTTTCTTTCTTTCCTACGATCTTTCTTTCTTCGTTTTTTTTTTCTTTGTTTCTTTTTAATTTCTTTCTTTCTTTGTTTCTTTCTTTCTTTCTTTCTTTATTCTTTCTTTCTTTCTTTCTTTCATTTTCTTTCTTTCTTTCTTTCTTTTTAATTTCTTTCTTTCTTTCTTTCTTTTTTCTTTCTTTCTTTTTTCTTTCTTTCTTTCTTTCTTTTTTCTTTCTTTCTTTCTTTCTTTTTAATTTCTTTCTTTCTTTTTTCTTTCTTTCTTTCTTTTTTCTTTCTTTTTTCTTTTTTTCTTTCTTTCTTTCTTTCTTTTTTCTTTCTTTCTTTCCTTCTTTCTTTCTTCCTTTCTTTCTTTCTTTTTTCTTTCTTTCTTTCTTTCTTTCTTTCTTTCTTTTT
This sequence comes from Columba guinea, assembly GCA_032206185.1. Lineage (NCBI taxonomy): Eukaryota > Metazoa > Chordata > Aves > Columbiformes > Columbidae > Columba > Columba guinea. The sequence goes on from JAVLUU010000831.1 coordinate 58,146, forward strand.
AATTTCTTTCTTTCTTTCTTTCTTTCCTACATTCTTTCTTTCTTTCTTTCTTTCTTTTTTCTTTCTTTCTTTCTTTCCTTCTTTCTTTCTTTCTTTCTTTCTTTCTTTTTTCTTTCTTTCTTTCTTTCTTTCTTTTTAATTTCTTTCTTTCTTTCTTTCTTTCTTTCCTACGTTCTTTCTTTCTTTCCTACGTTCTTTCTTTCTTTCTTTCTTTCTTTCTCTCTTTATTCTTTCTTTCTTTCTTTCTTTCTTTTTTCTTTCTTTCTTTCTTTCTTTATTTTAATTTCTGTCTTTCTTTTTTCTTTCTTTCTTTCTTTCTTTCTTTCTTACTTTATTTCTTTCTTTCCTACGTTCTTTCTTTCTTTTATTTTCTTTCTTTCTTTCTTTCTTTCTTCTTTCTTCCTTTCTTTCTTTTTATTTTCTTTCTTTCTTTTTAATTTCTTTCTTTCTTTTTCCTTTCTTTCTTTCTTTCTTTCTTTCTTTCTTTCTTTCTTTCTTTCTTTCTTTTTAATTTCTTTCTTTCATCCTATCTTTCTTTCTTTCTTTCTTTTTAATTTCTTTCTCTCTTTCTTTCTTTTTTCTTTCTTTCTTTCTTTCTTTTTTCTTTCTTTCTTTTTTCTTTCTTTCTTTCTTTCTTTCTTTTTAATTTCTTTCTTTCTTTTTTCTTTCTTTCTTTCTTTTTTCTTTCTTTCTTTCTTTCTTTTTTCTTTCTTTTTTCTTTCTTTCTTTCTTTCTTTCTTTTTTCTTTCTTTCTTTCTTTCTTTCCTTCTTTCTTTCTATCTTTGTTTGTTTCTTTCTTTCTTTCTTTCTTTCTTTCTTTTTAATTTCTTTCTTTCCTACATTCTTTCTTTCTTTCTTTTTTCTTTCTTTCTTTCTTTCCTTCTTTTTTCTTTCTTTCTTTTTTCTTTCTTTCTTTCTTTATTTCTTTCTTTCTTTCTTTATTTCTTTTTAATTTCTTTCTTTCTTTCTTTCTATCTTTCTTTCTTTCTTTCTTTCCTACGTTCTTTCTTTCTTCTTTCTTTCTTTCTTTGTTTCTTTTTTCTTTCTTTCTTTCCTTTTCCTTTCTTTCTTTCTTTCTTTATTTTAATTTCTTTCTTTCTTTTTTCTTTCTTTCTTTCTTTCTTTTTTCTTTCTTTCTTTCTTTATTTCTTTTTAATTTCTTTCTTTTTTCTTTCTTTCTTTCTTTCTTTTTAATTTCTTTCTTTCTTTCTTTCTTTCTTTTTTCTTTTTTCTTTCTTTCTTTCTTTCTTTATTTCTTTCTTTCATCCTTTTAATTACTTTCTTTCTTTCTTTCTTTCCTACGTTCTTTCTTTCTTTCTTTTTTCTTTCTTTCTTTCTTTCTTTCTTTCCTTCTTTCTTTCTTTCTTTTTTCTTTCTTTCTTTCTTTATTTTAATTTCTTTCTTTCTTTTTTCTTTCTTTCTTTCTTTCTTTTTTCTTTCTTTCTTTCTTTATTTTTTCTTTCTTTCTTTCTTTCTTTCTTTCTTTCTTTCTTTCTTTCTTTCTTTCTTTTTTCTTTCTTTCTTTCTTTCTTTTTAATTTCTTTCTTACTTTCTTTCTTTCTATCTTTCTTTCTTTCTTACTTTCTTTCTTTCTTTCCTACGTTCTTTCTTTCTTTTATTTTCTTTCTCTCTTTCTTTCTTTCTTTTTTCTTTCTTTTTCTTTCTTTCTTTCTTTCTTTCAATTTCTTTCTTTCTTTTTAATTTCTTTCTTTCTTTCTTTCTTTCTTTCTTTCTTTCTTTCTTCTTTCTTTCTTTCTTTCTTTCTTTCTTTCTTTCTTTCCTATGTTCTTTCTTTCTTTCCTTTTTCTTTCTTTCTTTCTTTCTTTCTTTCTTTGCTACGTTCTTTCTTTCATTCTTTTTTCTTTCTTTCTTTCTTTCTTTCTTTCTTTCTTTCTTTTTTCTTTCTTTCTTTTTTCTTTCTTTTTCTTTATTTCTTTTTTTTTAATATCTTTCATTCTTTTTTCTTTCTTTCTTTTTTCTTTCTTTCTTTCTTTCTTTCTTTCTTTCTTTATTTTTCTTTCTTTCCTACGTTCTTTCTTTCTTTCTTTCATTTTTCTTTCTTTCTTTCTTTCTTTTTTCTTTCTTTCTTTCTTTCCTTCTTTCTTTCTTTCCTACGTTTGTTCTTTCTTTCTTTCTTTCTTTCTTTCTTTCTTTCTTTCTTTCTCTTTTTTTCTAATTTCTTTCTTTCTTTCTTTCTTTCTTTCTTTCTTTCTTTCTTTCTTTCTTTCCTACTTTCTTTCTTTCTATCCTTCTTTTTTCTTTCTTTCTTTCTTTCTTTCTTTCTTTTTTCTTTCTTTCTTTCCTACTTTCTTTCCTTTTTTATTTTTTCTTTCTTTCTTTCTTTCTTTCTTCCTTTCTTTTTAATGTCTTTCTTTCTTTCTTTCTTTCATTCTTTCTTTCTTTCTTTCTTTCTTTTTTCTTTCTTTCTTTCTTTTTAATGTCTTTCTTTCTTTCTTTCTTTCTTTTTTCTTTCTTTCTTTCTTTCTTTCCTACGTTCTTTCTTTCTTTCTTTATTTCTTTCTTTCCTATGGTCATTCTTTCTTTCTTTCTTTCTTTTTTCTTTCTTTCTCTATTTTTTCTTTCTTTCTTTCTTTTTTTCTTTCTTTCTTTCCTACTATCTTTCTTTCTTTCTTTTTTCTTTCTTTCTTTCTTTCTTTCTTTCTTTCTTTCTTTCCTTCTTTCTTTCTTTCCTACATTTTTTATTTCCTACTTTCTTTCTGTCTTTCTTTTTTCTTTCTTTCTTTTTTCTTTCTTTCTTACATTGTTTCTTTCCTACTTTCTTTCTTTCTTTATTTATTTATTTATTTATTTCTTTCCTACGTTCTTTCTTTCTTTCTTTTTTCTTTCTTTCTTTCTTTCTTTCTCTTTCTTTATTTCTCTTTTTTTAATTTCTTTCTTTCTTTTTCTTTCTTTCTTTCTCTTTCTTTATTTCTCTTTTTTTAGTTCTTTCTTTTTTCTTTCTTTCTTTCCTACTTTCTTTCTTTCCTTCTTTATTTTTTCTTTCTTTCTTTCTTTCTTCCTTTCTTTCTTTCTTTTTAATTTCTTTCTTTCTTTCTTTCTTTTTTCTTTCTTTCTTTCTTTCTTTCCTACGTTCTTTCTTTCTTTCTTTCTTTCTTTCTTTTTTTTTTCTTTTATTTTCTTTTTTCTTTCTTTTTTCGTTCTTTCTTTCTTTCTTTCTTTATTTCCTTCTTTCTTTCTTTCTTTCTATCTTTCCTACGTTCTTTCTTTCTTCCTTTCTTTCTTTTTTTCTTTCTTTTATTTTCTTTTTTCTTTCTTTTTTCTTTCTTTCTTTCTTTCTTTATTTCCTTCTTTCTTTCTTTCTTTCTTTCCTACGTTCTTTCTTTCTTTCTTTTTTTCTTTCTCTCTTTTTTCTTTTTAATTTCTTTCTTTTTTTTTAATATCTTTCTTTCTTTCTTTTTTCTTTCTTTTTCTTTCTTTCTTTCTTTCTTTCCTACTTTCTTTCTTTATTTATTTTTCATTCTTATTTCTTTCTTTCTTTCTTTCTTTCTTTCTTTCTTTCTTTCCTTCTTTCTTTCTTTCTTTCTTTCTTTCTTTCTTTCTTTCTTTCTTTCTTTCTTTTTAATTTCTTTCTTTCTTTCTTTCTTTCTTTCTTTCTTTCTTTCTTTCTTTCTTTCTTTTTTCTTTCTTTCTTTCTTTCTTTCTTTCTTTCTTTTTTCTTTCTTTCTTTCTTTCATTCTTTCTTTCAAACTTTCTTTCTTTCTTTCTTTCATTCTTTCCTATATTTTTTATTTTCTACTTTCTTTCTTTCTTTCTTTTTTCTTTCTTTCTTTCCTACATTCTTTCTTTCTTTTTTCTTTCTTTCTTTCTTTCTTTTTTCTTTCTTTCTTTTTCTTTCTGTCTTTCGTACATTGTTTATTTCCTACTTTCTTTCTTTCTTTCCTTCTTTCTTTATTTCTTTCTTTCGTACTTTCTTTCTTTCTTTCTTTTTTCGTTCTTTCTTTCTTTCTTTTTAATTTCTTTCTTTCTTTTTTCTTTCTTTCTTTCTTCTTTCTTTCTTTCTTTCTTTCTTTCTTTGTTTCTTTCTTTTTTCTTTCTTTCTTTCTTTTAGTTTCTTTCTTTCTTTTTTCTCTTTCTATCTTTCTTTCTTTCTTTCTTTTTTCTTTCTTTCTTTCTTTTTAATTTCTTTCTTTCTTTTTAATTTCTTTCTTTCTATCTTTCTTTCTTCTTTCTTTCTTCTTTCTTTCTTTCTTTCTTTCTTTCTTTCCTACATTCTTTCTTTCTTTCTTTTTTCTTTCATTCTTTCTTTCTTTCTTTCTTTCTTTCTTTCTTTCTTTCTTTTTAATTTCTTTCTTTCTTTTTAATTTCTTTCTTTCTTTCTTTCTTTCTATCTTTCT
>JAVLUU010000831.1:75000-245882 GCA_032206185.1 Columba guinea
TTTCTTTCTTTTCTTTCTTTCTTTCTTTCTTGCTTTCGTTTTAATTTCTTTCTTTCTTTCTTTCTTTCTTTCTTTCTTTCTTTCTTTCTTTCTTTTTTCTTTCTTTATTCTTTCTTTCTTTCTTTCTTTCTTTCTTTCTTCTTTCTTTCTTTCTTTTTTCTTTCTTTCTTTCTTTCTTTCTTTCTTTCAAACTTTCTTTCTTTCTTTCTTTCTATCTTTCTTTCCATCTTTTTAATTTATTTCTTTCTATCTTTGTTTCTTTCTTTTTTTTTAATTTCTCTCGTTCTTTCTTTCTTTCCTACTTTCTTTCTTGTTTCTTTCTTTTTTCTTTCTTACTTTCTTTATTTTTTCTTTCGTTCTTCCCCACTTTCTTTCTTTCCTTCATTCTTTTTTCCTTCTTTCTTTCTTTTTTCTTTCTTTCTTTCTTTCTTTCTTTCTTTTTTCTTTCTTTCTTTCTTTTTAATTTATTTCTTTCTTTCTATCTTTGTTTCTTTCTTTTTTTTAATTTCTTTCTTTCTTTCTTTCTTTCTTTCCTACTTTCTTTCTTTCTTTCTTTCTTTCTTTCTTTCTTTCTTTCTTTCTTTCTTTCTTTCTTTCCTACGTTTGTTCTTTCTCTTTCTTTCTTTCTTTCTTTCTCTTTTTTCTAATTTCTCTCTCTCTTTCTTTCTTTCTTTCTTTCTTTCTTTCTTTCCTATGTTCGTTCTTTCTTTCTTTCTTTCTTTCTTTCTTTCTTTCCTATGTTCTTTCTTTCTTTCTTTCTTTCTTTCTTTCTTTCTTTCTTTCTTTCTTTCCTTCTTTCTTTTTTCTTTCTTTCTTTCCTACATTGTTTCTTTCCTACTTTCTTTCTTTCATTCTTTCTTTCTTTCTTTCTTTCTTTCTTTCTTTCTTTCTTTCCTACGTTCTTTCTTTCTTTCTTTTTTCTTTCTTTTTTCTTTCTTTCTTTCTTTCTTTCTTTCTTTCTTTCTTTCTTTCTTTTCTTTCTTTTTTGTTTCTTTTTTCCTTTCTTTTTTTCTTTCTTTCTTTCTTTTTTTTTAATTTCTTTCTTTCTTTCTTTCTTTCTTACTTTTTTCTTTCTTTCTTTCTTTCTTTTTAATTTATTTCTTTCTTTCAATCATTGTTTCTTTCTTTTTTTAATTTCTTTCTTTCATTCTTTCTTTCTTTCTTTCCTACTTTCTTTCTTTCTTTCTTACTTTCTTTCTTTCTTTCCTACATTTTTTATTTCCTACGTTCTTTCTTTCTTTCTTTATTTCTTTCTTTCTTTTTTCTTTCTTTCTTTCGTTCTTTCTTTTTTCTTTCTTTCTTTCTCTCTTTCTTTCTTTCCTATGTTCTTTCTTTCTTTCTTTTTTCCTTCTTTCTTTCTTTTTTCTTTCTTTCTTTAAATCTTTCCTTTTTCTTTCTTTCTTACCTACTTTCTTTCTTTCCTTCTTTCTTTTTTCTTTCTTTCTTTCTTTTTTTCTCTCTTTCTTTCTTTCATTCTTCTTTCTTTCTTTCCTACTTTCTTTCTTTCTTTCTTTCTTTTTTCTTTCTTTCTTTCTTTTTCTTTCTTTTTTCTTTCTTTCTTTCTTTCTTTCTTTCTTTCTTTCTTTCCTTTCTTTCTTTTTTCTTTCTTTTTTCCTTTCTTTTTTTCTTTCTTTCTTTCTTTCTTTCTTTTTTCTTTCTTTCTTTCTTTTTTCTTTGTTCCTTTCCTTCTATTTATTTCCTTCTTTCTATCTTTGTTTCTTTCGTTTAATTTTTTCTTTCTTTCTTTCTTTCTTTCTTTCTTTCTTTCTTTCTCTTTTTTCTAATTTCTCTCTATCTTTCTTTCTTTCTTTCTTTCTTTACTACGTTCCTTCTTTCTTTCTTTCTTTCTTTCTTTCTTTCTTTCTTTCTTTCTTTCTTTCTTTCTTTTTCTTTCTTTCTATCTTTCATTCTTTCTTTCTTTTTAATTTCTTTCTTTCTTTCTATCTTTTTTTCTTTCTTTTTTTTAATTTGTCTCGTTCTTTCTTTCTTTCCTACATACTTTCTTTCTTTCTTTCTTTCTTTACTACATTTTTTCTTTCCTACTTTCTTTCTTTCTTTCTTTCCTTTTACTTTCTTTCTTTCTTTCTTTCCTACGTTCTTTCTTCCTTTCTTTATATCTTTCTTTCCTACGTTCTTTCTTTCTTTCTTTTTCTTTCTTTCTTTCTCTTTCTTTCTGTCTTTCTTTTTTCTTTCTTCTTTCTTTCTTTCTATCTTTCTTTCCTTCTTTTTCATTTCTTTCTTTCTTTCTATCTTTGTTTCTTTCTTTTTTTTAATTTCTCTCGTTCTTTCTTTCTGTCCTACTTTCTTTCTTTCTTTTTTCTTTCTTTCCTTCTTTCTTTTTTCTTTCTTTCTTTCTTCCTTTCTTTCTTTCTTTCTTTCCTACGTTCTTTCTTTCTTTCTTTCTTTCTTTCTTTTTTTCTTTCTTTTATTTTCTTTTTTCTTTCTTTTTTCTTTCTTTCTTTCTTTCTTTCTTTCCTTCTTTCTTTCTTTCTTTCTTTCTTTCTTTCTTTCTTTCTTTCTTTCTTTCTTTTTTCTTTCTTTCTTTCTTTCTTTATTTCTTTCTTTCTTTCTTCTTTCTTTCTTTCTTTCTTTCTCTTTTTTTAATTTCTTTCTTTTTTCTTTCTTTCTTTCTTTCTTTCCTACGTTCTTTCTTTCTTTCTTTCTATTTTCTCTCTTTCTCTCTTTTTTCTTTCTTTCTTTCTTTCTTTCTTTCTTTCTTTCTTTCTTTCTTTCTTTCTTTCTTTTTTCTTTCTTTCTTTCTTTCTTTTTAATTTCTTTCTTTCTTTCTTTCTTTCTTTTTTGTTTCTTTCTTTCTTTCTTTCTTTCTTTCCTATGTTCTTTCTTTTTTCCTTCTTTCTTTCTTTTTTCTTTCTTTCTTTCTTTCCTTCTTTCTTTTTTCTTTCTTTCTTTCTTTTTTTCTCTCTTTCTTTCTTTCTTCTTTCTTTCTTTCCTACTATCTTTCTTTCTTTATTTTTTCATTCATTCTTTCTTTCTTTCTTTCTTTCTGTTTTCTTCCTTCTTTCTTTTTTCTTTCTTTCTTTTTTCTTTCTTTCTTTGTTTTTTTCTTTCTTTCTTTCTTTTTAATTTATTTCTTTCTTTCTATCTTTGTTTCTTTCTTTTTTTAATTTCTTTCTTTCTTTCTTTCCTACTTTCTTTCTTTCTTTCTTTCTTTCTTTCCTACATTTTTTATTTCCTACTTTCTTTCTTTCTTTCTTTCTTTTTTCTTTCTTTCTTTCTTTCCAACGTTCTTTCTTTCTTTTGTCTTTCTTTCTTTTTTTCTTTCTTTCTTTCTTTTTTGTTTCTTTCTTTCTTTCTCTTTTTTAATTTCTTTTTTTCTTTCTTTCTTTCTTTCTTTCTTTCTTTCTTTCTTTCTTTCTTTCTTTCTTTCCTACGTTCTTTCTTTCTTTCTTTTTTCTTGTTTTTTCCTTTCTTTCTTTCTTTTTTCTTTCTTTCTTTCTCTTTCTTTATTTCTCTTTTTTTAATTTCTTTCTTTTTTCTTTCTTTCTTTCTTTCCTCTTTCTTTCTTTGTTTCTTTCCTACGTTTGTTCTCTTTCTTTCTTTCTTTCTTTCTTTCTTTCTCTTTTTTCTAATTTCTCTCTCTCTTTCTTTCTTTCTTTCTTTCCTACGTTCTTTCTTTATTTCTTTCTTTCTTTCTTTTTTATTTCTCTCCTTCATTCTTTTTTCTTTCTTTCCTTCTTTCTTTTTTCTTTCTTTCTTTCCTACATTGTTTCTTTCCTACTTTCTTTCTTTCATTCTTTATTTCTTTCTTTCTTTCTTTCTTTCCTACGTTCTTTCTTTCTTTCTTTTTTCTTTTTTTTTCTTTCTTTCTTTCTTTTTTCTTTCTTTCTTTCTTTATTTCTTTCTTTCTTTCTTTCTTTCTTTCTTTCTATCTTTCTTTATTTCTTTTCTTTATTTTTGTTTCTTTTTTCCTTTCTTTATTTCTTTCTTTCTTTCATTTTTTTTAAATTTCTTTCTTTCTTTCTTTCTTTCTTTCTTTCTTTTTTCTTTCTTTCTTTCTTTTTAATTTATTTCTTTCTTTCTATCTTTGTTTCTTTCTTTTTTTTAATTTCTTTCTTTCATTCTTTCTTTCTTTCCTACTTTCTTTCTTTCTTTCTTTCTTACTTTCTTTATTTCTTTCCTACATTTTTTATTTCCTACTTTCTTTCTTTCTTTCATTTTTCTTTCTTTCTTTCTTTCCTACATTCTTTCTTTCTTTATTTCTTTCTTTCTTTTTTCTTTCTTTCTTTCGTTCTTTCTTTTTTCTTTCTTTCTTTCTTTCTCTCTTTCTTTCTTTCCTATGTTCTTTCTTTCTTTCTTTCTTTTTTCCTTCTTTCTTTCTCTTTCTTTCTTTTATTCTTTTTTTCTTTCTTTCTTACCTACTTTCTTTCTTTCCTTCTTTCTTTTTTTCTTTCTTTCTTTCTTTTTTCTTTCTTTCTTTCTTTCTTTTTAAACTATTTCTTTCTTTCTATCTTTGTTTCTTTCTTTTTTTTTTTCTTTCTTTCTTTCTTTCTTTCCTACTTTCTTTCTTTCTTTCTTTCTTTCCTACAATTTTATTTCCTACTTTCTTTCTTTCTTTCTTTCTTTCCTACGTTCTTTCTTTCTTTTTTTCTTTCTTTCTTTCTTTCTTTCTTTTTTCTTTCTTTATTTCTTTCCTACGTTCTTTCTTTCTTTCTTTCTCTTTTTTAATTTCTTTCTTTCTTTCTCTTTTTTAATTTCTTTCTTTCTTTCTTTCTTTTTTTCTTTCTTTCTTTCTTTCTCTCTTTCTTTCTTTCCTATGTTCTTTCTTTCTTTCTTTCTTTTTTCATTCTTTCTTTCTTTTTTCTTTCTTTCTTTCTTTAATTCTTTCTTTTTTCTTTCTTTCTTACCTACATTCTTTCTTTCCTTCTTTATTTTTCTTTCTTTTCTCTCTTTCTTTTTTTCTTTCTTTCTTTCTTTCTTTCTTTCTTTCTTTCTTTCTTTCTTTCTTTCTTTCTTTTTTCCTTTCTTTTTTTCTTTCTTTCTTTCTTTCTTTCTTTCTTTCTTTCCTACTTTCTTTCTTTCTTTCTTTTCTACATTTTTTATTTCCTACTTTCTTTCTTTCTTTTTTCTTTCTTTTTTTCCTACGTTCTTTCTTTTTTCTTTCTTTCTTTCTTTCTTTCTTTTTTCTTTCTTTCTTTCTTTCTTTCTTTTTTCTTTCTTTCTTTCCTACATTGTTTCTTTCCTACTTTCTTTCTTTCCTATGTTCTTTCTTTCTTTCTTTTTTCTTTCTTTTTCCTTTCTTTCTCTTTTCTTTCTTTCTTTGTTTCTCTGTCTTTATTTCTCTTTTTTTAATTTCTTTCTTTTTTCTTTCTTTCTTTCCTTCTTTCTTTCTTTCTTTCTTTCCTACGTTTGTTCTTTCTTTCTTTCATTCTTTCTTTCTTTCTCTTTTTTCTAATTTCTCTCTTTCTTTCTTTCTTTCTTTTTTTCCTACATTCTTTCTTTCTTTCTTTCTTTCTTTCTTTTTCTTTCTTTCTTTCTCTTTCTTTCTTTCTTTCTTTCTTTCTTTCTCTTTTTTCTAATTTCTCTCTTTCTTTCTTTCTTTTTTTCTTTCTTTCTTTCTTTTTAATTTTTCTTTCTTTTTCTTTCTTTCTTTCTTTCTTTCTTTCTTTCTTTCTTTCTTTCCTACTTTCTTTCTTTCTATCTTTCTTTTTTCTTTCTTTCTTTCTTTTTAATGTCTTTCTTTCTTTCTTCAATTCTTTCTTTCTTTCTTTCTTTCTTTTTTCTTTCTTTCTTTCTCTTTTTTAAATTTTTTTCTTTCTTTCTTTCTTTCTTTCTTTCTTTCTTTTTTTCTTTCTTTCTTTCTTTCTTTCCTACGTTCTTTCTTTCTTTCTTTCCTACGTTCTTTCTTTCTTTCTTTCTTTTTCTTTCTTTCATTCTCTTTCTTTCTTTTTTCTTTCTTCTTTCTTTCTATCTTTCTTTCTTTCTTTTTAATTTCTTTCTTTCTTTCTATCTTTGTTTCTTTCTTTTTTCTTTAGTTCTTCCCTACTATCTTTCCTTCTTTCTTATTCTTTCTTTCTTCCCTACTTTCTTTCTTTGTTTTTCCTTTTTTCTTTCTTTCTTTCTTTCTTTCTTTCTTTTTTTTTAATTTCTTTCTTTCTTTTTTCTTTCTTTCTTTCTTTCTTTTTTCTTTCTTTCTTTCTTTCTTCCTTTCTTTCTTTCTTTCTTTCCTACGTTCTTTCTTTCTTTCTTTCTTTCTTTCTTTTTTTCTTTCTTTTATTTTCTTTTATCTTTCTTTTTTCTTTCTTTCTTTCTTTCTTTCCTTCTTTCTTTCTTTCTTTCTTTCTTTCTTTCCTTCTTCTTTATTTCTTTCTTTCTTTCTTCTTTCTTTCTTTCTTTCTTTCTTTTTTCTTTCTTTCTCTCTTTTTTCTTTCCTTCTTTCTTTCTTTCTTTCTTTCTTTTTTCTTTCTTTCTTTCTTTCTCTCTTTCTTTCTTTCCTATGTTCTTTCTTTCTTTCTTTCTTTTTTCCTTCTTTCTTTCTTTTTTCTTTCTTTCTTTCTTTAATTCTTTCTTTTTTCTTTCTTTCTTCCCTACTTTCTTTCTTTCCTTCTTTCTTTTTTCTTTTTTTCTTTCTTTTTTTCTTTCTTTCTTTCTTTCTTCTTTCTTTCCTACTTTCTTTCTTTCTTTCTTTCTTTCTTTCTTTCTTTCTTTCTTTTCTTTCTTTTTTCCTTCTTTTTTCCTTTATTTTTTTCTTTCTTTTTTCTTTCTTTCTTTCTTTCTTTCTTTCTTTCTTTCTTTCTTTCTTTCTTTCTTTCTTTCTTTTTTCTTGCTTTCTTTCTTTCTTTTTAATTTCTTTCTTTCTTTCTTTCTTTCTTTCTTTCTTTCTTTTTTTCTTTTTTCTTTCTTTCTTTCTTTCTTTCTTTCTCTTTTTTAATTTCTTTCTTTCTTTCTTTTTTTCTTTCTTTCTTTCTTTCTTTCCTATGTTCTTTCTTTCTTTCTTTCTTTTTTCCTTCTTTCTTTCTTTTTTCTTTCTTTCTTTCTTTAATTCTTTCTTTTTTCTTTCTTTCTTACCTACTTTCTTTCTTTCCTTCTTTCTTTTTTCTTTCTTTCTTTCTTTTTTCTCTCTTTCTTTCTTTCTTCTTTCTTTCTTTCCTACTTTCTTTCTTTCTTTCTTTCTTTCTTTCCTACAATTTTATTTCCTACTTTCTTTCTTTCTTTCTTTCCTACGTTCTTTCTTTCTTTTTTTTCTTTCTTTCTTTCTTTCTTTCTTTCTTTCTTTCTTTCTTTCTTTTTTCTTTCTTTATTTCTTTCCTACGTTCTTTCTTTCTTTCTTTCTTTCTCTTTTTTAATTTCTTTCGTTCTTTCTCTTTTTTAATTTCTTTCTTTCTTTCTTTTTTTCTTTCTTTCTTTCTTTCTCTCTTTCTTTCTTTCCTATGTTCTTTCTTTCTTTCTTTCTTTTTTCCTTCTTTCTTTCTTTTTTCTTTCTTTCTTTCTTTAATTCTTTCTTTTTTCTTTCTTTCTTACCTACATTCTTTCTTTCCTTCTTTATTTTTCTTTCTTTTTTCTTTCTTTCTTTCTTTCCTTCTTTCTTTCTTTCTTTCTTTCTTTCTTTTTTCTTTCTTTCTTTCTTTTTTCTTTCTTTCTTTCTTTTTAATTTATTTCTTTCTTTCTATCTTTGTTTCTTCCTTTTTTTAAATTTCTTTCTTTCTTTCTTTCTTTCTTTCCTACTTTCTTTCTTTCTTTCTTTCTTTCTTTACTACATTTTTTATTTCCTACTTTCTTTCTTTCTTTTTTCTTTCTTTCTTTCCTACGTTCTTTCTTTCTTTTTTCTTTCTTTCTTTCTTTCTTTCTTTCTTTTTTCTTTCTTTCTTTCTTTCTTTCTTTCTTTCTTTCTTTTTCTTTCTTTCTTTCCTACATTGTTTCTTTCCTACTTTCTTTCTTTCTTTCTTTATTTATTTTTCTTTCCTATGTTCTTTCTTTCTTTCTTTTTTATTTCTTTTTCCTTTCTTTCTCTTTTCTTTCTTTCTTTCTTTCTCTTTCTTTATTTCTCTTTTTTTAATTTCTTTCTTTTTTCTTTCTTTCTTTCCCTCTTTCTTTCTTTCTTTCTTTCCTACGTTTGTTCTTTCTTTCTTTCATTCTTTCTTTCTTTCTCTTTTTTCTAATTTCTCTCTCTCTTTCTTTCTTTCTTTCTTTCTTTCCTACGTTCGTTCTTTCTTTCTTTCTTTCTTTCTTTCTTTTTCTTTCTTTCTTTCTCTTTCTTTCTTTCTTTCCTTCTTTCTTTCTTTCTTTCTTTCTTTCTTTCTTTCTTTCTTTCTTTCTTTCTTTCTCTTTTTTCTAATTTCTCTCTTTCTTTCTTTCTTTTTTTCTTTCTTTCTTTCTTTTTAATTGCTTTCTTTCTTTCTTTTTCCTTCCTTTCTTTCTTTCTTTCTTTCTTTCCCACTTTCTTTCTTTCTATCTTTCTTTTTTCTTTCTTTCTTTCTTTCTTTATTAATTTTTTCTTTCTTTCTTTTCTACTTTCTTTCTTTCCTTCTTTATTTTTTCTTTCTTTCTTTCTTTTTAATGTCTTTCTTTCTTTCTTTCATTCTTTCTTTCTTTCTTTCTTTTTTCTTTCTTTCTTTCTCTTTTTTAAATTTCTTTCTTTCTTTCTTTCTTTTTTTCTTTCTTTCTTTCTTTCTTTCCTACGTTCTTCCTTTCTTTCTTTCTTTCTTTCTTTCCTACGTTCTTTCTTTCTTTCTTTTTCTTTCTTTCTTTCTCTTTCTTTCTTTCTTTCTTTCTTTTTAATTTCTTTCTTTCTTTCTATCTTTGTTTCTTACTTTTTTTTAATTTCTCTCGTTCTTTCTTTCTTTTTTCTTTCTTTCTTTCTTTCTTTTTTCTTTAGTTCTTCCCGATTTTCTTTCCTTCTTTCTTTTTTCTTTCTTTCTTCCCTACTTTCTTTCTTTGTTTTTTCTTTTTTCTTTCTTTCTTTCTTTCTTTCTTTTTTTTAATTTCTTTCTTTCTTTCTTTCTTTCTTTGTTTCTTTTTCTTTCTTTCTTTCTTTCTTTCTTTCTTTCTTTCCTTCTTCTTTCTTTCTTTCTTTCTTTCTTCTTTCTTTCTTTCTTTCTTTTTTCTTTCTTTCTCTCTTTTTTCTTTCCTTCTTTCTTTCTTTCTTTCTTTCTTTCTTTCTTTCTTTTTTCTTTCTTTCTTTCTTTCTCTCTTTCTTTCTTTCCTATGTTCTTTCTTTCTTTCTTTCTTTTTTCCTTCTTTCTTTCTTTTTTCTTTCTTTCTTTCTTTAATTCTTTCTTTTTTCTTTCTTTCTTCCCTACTTTCTTTCTTTCCTTCTTTCTTTTTTCTTTTTTTCTTTCTTTTTTTTCTTTCTTTCTTTCTTATTTCTTTCCTACTTTCTTTCTTTCTTTCTTTCTTCCTTTCCTACATTTTTTATTTCCTACTTTCTTTCTTTCTTTCTTTTTTCTTTCTTTCTTTCCTACGTTCTTTCTTTCTTTTTTCTTTCTTTCTTTGTTTCTTTCCTACGTTCTTTCTTTCTTTCTTTCTTTCTTTCTTTTTCTTTCTTTCTTTCTCTTTCTTTCTTTCTTTCTTTCTTTCTTTCTTTCTCTTTTTTTCTAATTTCTTTATTTCTTTCTTTCTTTTTTCTTTCTTTCTTTCTTTTTAATTTCTTTCTTTCTTTCTTTTTTCTTTCTTTCTTTCTTTCTTTCTTTCTTTCTTTCTTTCTTTCTTTCTTTCTTTCTTTCTTTCCTACTTTCTTTCTTTCTATCTTTCTTTTTTCTTTCTTTCTTTCTTTCTTTATTTCTTTTTTCTTTCTTTCTTTTCTACTTTCTTTCTTTCCTTCTTTATTTTTTCTTTCTTTCTTTTTAATGTCTTTCTTTCTTTCTTTCATTCTTTCTTTCTTTCTTTTTTCTTTCTTTCTTTCTTTCTTTCCTACGTTCTTTCTTTCTTTATTTCTTTCTTTCCTACGTTCTTTCTTTCTTTCTTTTTCTTTCTTTCTTTCTCTTTCTTTCTTTCTTTCTTTTTTCTTTCTTCTTTCTTTCTATCTTTCTTTCTTTCTTTTTAATTTCTTTCTTTCTTTCTATCTTTGTTTCTTTCTTTTTTCTTTAGTTCTTCCCTACTATCTTTCCTTCTTTCTTTTTCTTTCTTTCTTCCCTACTTTCTTTCTTTGTTTTTCCTTTTTTCTTTCTATCTTTCTTTCTTTCTTTCTTTCTTTCTTTCTTTCTTTCTTTCTTCTCTTTCTTTTTTCTTTCTTTTTTCCTTTCTTTTTTTCTTTCTTTCTTTCTTTTTTCTTTCTTTCTTTCTTTCTCTCTTTCTTTCTTTCCTATGTTCTTTCTTTCTTTCTTTCTTTTTTCCTTCTTTCTTTCTTTTTTCTTTCTTTCTTTCTTTAATTCTTTCTTTTTTCTTTCTTTCTTCCCTACTTTCTTTCTTTCCTTCTTTCTTTTTTCTTTTTTTCTTTCTTTTTTTCTTTCTTTCTTTCTTTCTTCTTTCTTTCCTACTTTCTTTCTTTCTTTCTTTCTTTCTTTCTTTCTTTCTTTCTTTTCTTTCTTTTTTCTTTCTTTTTTCCTTTCTTTTTTTCTTTCTTTCTTTTTTCTTTCTTTCTTTCTTTTTTCTTTCTTTCTTTCCGACATTGTTTCTTTCCTACTTTCTTTCTTTCTTTCTTTCTTTCTTTCTTTCTTTCTTTCCTACGTTGTTTCTGTCTTTCTTTTTTCTTTCTTTTTTCTTTCTTTCTTTCTTTTTTTCTTTCTTTCTTTCTTTCTTTCTTTCTTTCTTTCTTTCTTTATTTCTTTTCTTTCTTTTTTCTTTCTTTTTTCCTTTCTTTTTTTCTTTCTTTCTTTCTTTTTTCTTTCTTTCTTTCTTTCTCTCTTTCTTTCTTTCCTATGTTCTTTCATTCTTTCTTTCTTTTTTCCTTCTTTCTTTCTTTTTTCTTTCTTTCTTTCTTTAATTCTTTCTTTTTTCTTTCTTTCTTACCTACTTTCTTTTTTTCCTTCTTTCTTTTTTCTTTCTTTCTTTCTTTTTTCTTTCTTTCTTTCTTTCTTTCTTTTTTCTTTTTTTCTTTCTTTCTTTCTTTCTTTTTTTTTCTTTCTTTCTTTCTTTCCTTTCTTTCTTTTTTCTTTCTTTTTTCCTTTCTTTTTTTTCTTTCTTTCTTTCTTTCTTTTTTCTTTCTTTCTTTCTTTTTTCTTTCTTTCTTTCTTTTTAATTTCTTTCTTTCTTTCTATCTTTGTTTCTTTCTTTTTTTTTAATTTCTTTCTTTCTTTCTTTCTTTCCTACTTTCTTTCTTTCTTTCTTTCTTTCTTTCTTTCTTTCTTTTTTCTTTCTTTCTTTCCTACTTTCTTTCTTTCCTTCTTTATTTTTTCTTTCTTACTTTCTTACTTTCTTTGTTTCTTTTTAATTTCTTTCTTTCTTTCTTTCTTTTTTCTTTCTTTCTTTCTTTCTTTCTTTCTTTCTTTCCTACGTTCTTTCTTTCTTTCTTTTTTCTTTCTTTTATTTTCTTTTTTCTTTCTTTTTTCTTTATTTTATTTTCTTTTTTCTTTCTTTTTTCTTTATTTTTTTCTTTCCTACGTTCTTTCTTTTTTCTTTTTTCTTTCTTTCTTTCTTTTTAATTTATTTCTTTCTTTCTTTCTTTCTTTCTTTCTTCTTTCTTTCTTTCTTTCTTTCTCTTTTTTAAATTTCTTTCTTTCTTTCTTCTTTCCTACGTTCTTTCTTTCTTTCTTTCTTTCTTTTTCTTTCTTTCTCTCTTTTTTCTTTCTTTCTTTCTTTCTTTCTTTCTTTCGTTCTTTGTTTCTGTCTTCCTTTCTTTCTTTTTTCTATCTTTCTTTCTTTCTTTCTTTCTGCCTTTCTTTCTGCCGTTCTTTCTTTCTGCCTTTCTTTCTTTCTGCCTTTCTTTCTTTTTCTTTCTTTCTTTTCTTCCTTCTTTCTTTCTTTCTTTCTTTCTTTCTTTCTGAATTTCTTTCTGTCTTTCTTTCTTTCTTTCTTCTTCCTTTCTTTTTTTTTCTTTCTTTCTTTTTGACATTCTGTCTTTCTTTCTTTCTTTTTTCTTTCTTTCTTTCTTTCTTTCTTTCTTTCTTTCTTTTTTCTTTCTGCCTTTTTTTCTGCCTTTCTTTCTCTCTGCCTTTCTTTCTCTCTGCCTTTCTTTCTCTCTTCCTTTCTTTCTCTTTTCTTTCTTTCTTTCATTCTTTCTTTGTTTCTTTCTTTTTTTCTGCTTTTCTTTCTTGCTTTCTTTCTGTTTTTCTTTCTTTCTCCCTTTATTTCTGTCTTTCTTTCTTTCTGCCTTTCTTTCTGCCTTCTTTTTACCTTTCTTTCTTGCTGCCTTTTTTTCTTTCTTTTTTCTTTCTTTCTGCCTTTCTTTCTTTCTTTTTTCTTTCTTTCTTTCTTTGTTTCTTTCTTTGTTTCATTCTTTCTGACTTTCTGTCTTTCTTTCTTTTTTCTTTCTTTCTTTCTGCCTTTCTTTCTGCCTTTCTTTCTTTCTGCTTTTCTTTCTTTCTTTTTCCTTCTTTCTTTCTTTCTTTGTTTCTTTCTTACTTTCTTTCTTTCTGTCTTTCTTTCTTTCTGCCTTTCTTTCTTTTTTCTTTCTTTCTTTCTGCCTTTCTTTCTTTCTGCTTTTCTTTCTTTCTTTTTCCTTCTTTCTTTCTTTCTTTGTTTCTTTCTTACTTTCTTTCTTTCTGCCTTTCTTTCTTTCTGCCTTTCTTTCTCTCTTCCTTTCTTTCTCTTTTCTTTCTTTCTTTCATTCTTTCTTTGTTTCTTTCTTTGTTTCTTTCTTTTTTTCTGCTTTTCTTTCTGCTTTCTGTTTTTCTTTCTTTCTCCTTTTCTTTCTTTCTGTCGTTCTCTCTTTCTTTCTCCCTTTCTTTCTGTCTTTCTTTCTTTCTTTCTTTTTTCTTTCTTTCTTTTTTCTTTCTTTCTTTCTGCCTTTCTTTCTGCCTTCTTTTTGCCTTTCTTTCTTTCTGCCTTTTTTTCTTTCTTTTTTCTTTCTTTCTGCCTTTCTTTCTCTCTTTTTTCTTTCTTTCTTTGTTTCATTCTTTCTTTCTGACTTTCTGTCTTTCTTTCTTTTTTCTTTCTTTCTTTCTTTCTTTCTTTCTTTCTTTCTTTCTTTCTTTCTTTCTTTCTTTCTTCCTTTCTTTCTTTCTTTCTTTCTTTCTTTCTGTCTTACTTTATTTCTTTCTTTCTTTCTTCTTTCTTTCTTTCTTTATTTCAGCCTTTCTTTCTGCCTTTCTTTCTGCATTTTTTCTTTCTTTCTGCTTT
The DNA here is from genome assembly GCA_032206185.1 of Columba guinea. Lineage (NCBI taxonomy): Eukaryota > Metazoa > Chordata > Aves > Columbiformes > Columbidae > Columba > Columba guinea. The sequence goes on from JAVLUU010000831.1 coordinate 88,174, forward strand.
TCTTTTTTTCTGCCTTTCTTTCTTTCTTTTTTCTTTCTTTCTTTCTGCCTTTCTTTCTTACTTTCTTTCTCCCTTTCTTTCTTTCTTTCTTTCTGCCTTTCTTTCTGCCATTCTTTCTCAATTTCTTTTTGTCTTTCTTTCTTTCTTTCTTTTTTCTTTCTTTCTTTTTTCTTTCTTTCTTTCTGCCTTTCTTTCTGCCTTTCTTTCTTTCTGCCTTTCTTTCTTTCTTTTTTCTTTCTTTCTTTCTTTCTTTCTGACTTTCTGTCTTTCTTTCTTTTTTCTATCTTTCTTTCTTTCTTTCTGCCTTTCTTTCTGCCTTTCTTTGTTTCTTTTTTCTTTCTTTCTTTCTTTCTTTCTTTTTTGTTTCTTTCTTTGTTTCTTTCTTTCTTTCTTTCTTTCTTTCTGATTTTCTTTCTTGCTTTCTTTCTGTTTTTCTTTCTTTCTTTCTTTCTTTCTTTATTTCTGCCTTTCTTTCTGCCTTTCTTTCTGCCTTTCTTTCTTTCTTTCTGCCTTTCTTTCTTTCTTTCTTTCTTTCTTACTTTCTTTCTTTCTCCCTTTCTTTCTTTCTGTCTTTCTTTCTTTCTTCTTTCTTTCTTTCTTTCTTTATTTATTTATTTATTTATTTCTGCCTTTCTTTCTGCCTTTCTTTCTCACTTTCTTTCTTTCTTTCTTTCTTTTTTCTTTCTTTCTTTCTGCTTTTCTTTCTTCCTTTCTTTGTTTTTCTTTCTTTCTTTCTTACTTTCTTTCTTTCGGCCTTTCTTTCTTTCTGCCTTTCTTTCTTTTTTCTTTCTTTCTTTCTTTCTTTCTGCCTTTCTTTCTTTCTTCCTTTCTTTCTATCTGCCTTTCTGCAGAGAGAAATCCATCAGAGTTCCAGACCCGAGCGGACGAAGGAAGAAATGCAGCCGACTCAATATAAGTGATAAAGCATACTTCAACTTTATTGCCCGAGATAGCGTGCGTTTATACCAAATACCATAATTATGCATACTTGTCTCTATCTAATAGGCTAAGCACTAAAAGGTTACATTTACTTACTCCACCTACTTGGGTTTAGCTAGCTATGCGCATCCCGCATTCTTCTGACTCTTATCTCTTCAAGGATATCCTGACCCTGCCTTAGTTAGTACTTTTCCGTTCCCCCCTTTCCCACGGCCTAATAGACAAACTAACTAAGGCCTACTTATGTCAACTAAAATGGGCTCTGCTCGTACAGTTGCTTGGTGGACTCATGTCCGTGCTCCTTGAGCCAATCCCCGACATCTCCCCCCTTTTCTTTTTTTTACGAGCAGAGCCTGCCCAAGTGTCTGCTCTAAAATCTTCTTAATACATGTTATAGCACAACTCAAGCATATTAATGCAACTACCACTATGATTAAGAGAGCCAGAGCACTCTGTAAAAGCCCTTTTACCCATCCTCCTAGTCCAAACCAGTTCATGAGGCCCTCTAAGCCAAAGAGGCCCACATCCTCTCTGATCTTCTGTGAATGGTCCATAAGTTGTTTAATCTCCTTGTGGATGGATCTCGACTTATTCTGTAAATTCATACAGCACATTCCATCAAATTCTTCACATCCATGGCCATGGGCTAATAACAAAAGTCTCCTGCGACTGTATTCTGCAGTGTAGCATGTCTTACAGAATCTACATCTAACAAAAATCCACTTAAAGCCTTAGAAGTTCTATTTATTTGCCTAACTAGCCAGCATCCTAATTTTTCTAAAGTATTTAAAGCTTTAGTTGTGCCAACACTATATACAAGAGATCCTAAAACCCTTACCCTGATCCTCAATAATCTACATTATCATCACATTTTGACTCATATACACGCAAAAAGTGTTTTTCTCGTCTTGCTCTTCTGTGATCTATTATCATAGATACATTGGGCGTTAAGAGAGTTAATAGTCCCAAAATATACAGTCCTCCAACAGCATTAGAAGGAATTCCTGGTCAGGCTCTATCTTCACAGATCAAGAATACACCATACAGGAGGTTTTAGGGTCGCTGTCCCACATTATCAATGACATCCCTTGCATTCTTCTGTGAACAATTACACCATCGAGTTTCATTTCTGTAGTCACCAAGGGTAGCATTAACATTTTGCAGTTTTATCCATTCATGTTCTTGTATACTGTTCTGACACTTTTCACAAACCGGCTGGATACAAGCATCCATGGGCATAGCTGCCAGCAATTCCAGTTCCTGTGGTTCGATGTCTACTTCCAGGTGGCAATTAATCCAAAGTGCCGTGTTAGTATTATTACAGTTTGTTGCAATGCCTCTGCATCGACCACTATTTGAAACAGTCGTGTGATGCTGCTGTAGTCATCAAGGAAGACACCAACCAAGCATGTGTGGAACGTTTTTTCCAGAGACATCGTAGTTAGGCATATAGATGGTCAGTCATGTTGGCTAAAGTAATCCACATGTTAGTCTTTGTGCAGTCATCCAAAACACAGCAGCTGCAACAATCATTGTCAGGAAGATAACACAGGTTTCACGTTTCGTGCTGGCAACCATTGCAGCCCTTGATCTGTAAAAACATAACCATAACCTCTCCCCCAGGTTATCAATTGGTGTGGCCTTTTCCATTGAAAGTTAACTAGTGATTTGACCATAACTAATGCAGATTCTTTCTGATTTAGCATGGTTTTGGGTCATACTTACAAAGTGTCTCATCACAGGGCAAATTTAGGCTGCACCACTTAGATATAAGTGATTCATCACATACAATCCTTTTGACAATTCCCCTTTTTGTTTTAAAAAAAACCCAAACCAAACAAAACAAAACAAAAGAAAAACACAGTTCAGAATCAGATACGTGCGTTGGATCTTGACTACGTACTCAAAATCGCAAATCAAATTTAGAGGTTCCTCCTTAAAAATCTCTAAATAATTTAAAACTGTGCCAAGTTCTGTTAATTGGGTTGAACTTTCAATAATTTTCATAGAATGATGCTAATCGCTATCTTCACGCTAAACCACTACAGCTTTATGAGACTTCCCAAAACCATCAACAAAAACTGTGCAAGTATGTAGGATCAGACCAAATACAAGTATGGCCTATGACCTGATGTTAAAGACTTGCAGGTTCTGCAGCAATTTACATTTTACATTTATGCATACCAAAAGCTGTGCTGTTAAGAAAACCAGCTAGTGCAATTGACAAAGACATAGATTATAAATAAAATAAAAAATTAAAAAAAAAATCAGAATCAAATTTCACAAATGGTACATAAATGACAAAAGGATCATGGCCTATTAAGACTTAAATTCATTCCCTGCATTTTCTTGATCAGAGTGACAATTGGTATATTAGTCTGTTAGCATTCTCATCATACTGTCCCACAATAGCCACAGGTTGTTTCATAGACAAATCTGCAAGTCCAATCAAATGCAGTCAGCCTGTAAAGTTGTCATAAATTCATCCCTCAAAGCTTCTAAATCCATTTTGGCTGTCATATTTATTGGATATTGTTTTCCCTTACCGGATCGAAGTCCTGTTTCAGATTTCTCAGTGTAGTATTTGCTTTATCAAAAACATTGGCTGTTAATACTAGTGGAAATACAGCATTCAAAAGTTCCTTGAAGATTTCTCACTTGCACAAACAGATCTGCACCATCCAAGCAGCTTCTTGTAGGACATGCAACTAAACAGAATTCTCAGAAAACATTATTTGAGCTTACAATTTACTTAACAAATCCTGACCCAAGAGAGGTATAGGACTTTTGGGCAAATACAAGAATTCATGTATTAAAACTTTGTTCCAAATCTGGAATTCCGTTTGTCTCAAAAAACGGCCTTTCTTTCGTTGTCTCCCATGTCCTCAAAAACTAGCACGGTGAATTTACTAAGAAGTCTCGTACAACTAATTACCATAGGATAAGTCTATCAACAAATTTTTGGTTTAATTGTCCAGTTTCATTAGAACAATGGGTCTGCTCAGGATGCCTTTAAACTTCACCCTCGGACTGCTCCATTCAGTATTACATCGCTGCAGTGGGGGGGAGAGAGAACCCCCCTTTCACCGCTTTAAAAGTGGGTAGCCAGGTTTTTCCAGTTGTTTTTTCTTTCTTTGCAGTGTAGATACAACCAAGGTCACGCAGCTGGCATACTGGCTGGTACGAAGTAGGAGGCTCTGGGAAACTTCTCAGTTACAATGAGCTGCACACAGGCCTGGGATATTTTGGTCTTTTGTTTTCCCATTTCATTCCAGCCATAATACACTTTATATGCAATTTCAAGTAGCTCAGCAATAGTTACATTCCTTAGCTCCATTTACCTTTTACAATTTAGAGATGTCAAAAAACAGTATAAACCAGTATAATAAACATAAATCCATTATTCTATTTTCCTAGATCCAAATCAGTTCACATTCCAGCAACCTTTAAATACAACTTCATAACTTCATACAATACCCCAAGTTCACATCTATCATAGTATTTTAACAATTTAAATGCTTTTCTAACAATATAAGCGATTACTTTAATGTGTAAGGATGCATCCTAAGGGGGAGCAAGGTGGAATTTTAGCAGTGGAACCGGTTCCCATTTTGTAATTATCTCCCCAAACAAGATTCTTTTGGTACCAAATATGAATATGCAAACTAAAATACTGAGCTCAGATACGAAAACCATATACCAAGTTCAAGTAAGCAGATGGATCACACTTACACCAATTTAAGACAATATCTCAATTTTTTTGCATTGCACCTTTGAAACACTTACTGCTCAGTCAGGTGGAGGTACCTCTGGGTCTCCCTGACAAAATGGGTCAGTGCGCGCTGGAGCCCCATTCGGCACCTGCCCCCCCCCCCAGCAAGCTGGACTGGGCAAGGCCTTTTATTAGTGTCTCATCTGGTGCGCTACAACCGTTATTCTAAAAACAGGATTCTTTACTTGATGTGCATACAAAAAGGCCAAATTTAGTTCACTGAGATGAGAGACAGCCTGTCACAGAGTTGCACAAGTCTGGATATTGGAATAAGCTAGTACGCTAGAAAAAAATATAACAGCTACTACACATAAAATCTTAACATCACGTTCACGCAATAAGGAACTAAATTACTCATGACCTTTTGTACTATCACAAAATGCACCTTTTGAGTCAACCGATTCTCATGATTTAACAGTCTGTGAACTTACTGTACCATATAACAAAGACTTACCAAAATTGCAACATGCTTAAACAGATACCCACAAAGAAAACAGGCTAATAAGGAAAACATTGTGAAGACTTCAGCAAGTTTACTGTGACCTGCGTGTTATCAGTTAACTCTCTCTCAGCTGTCTGAAATGATTTAATGATCTCTTGTAGGGATTTATTTTGTCTTACTCTTCTCGCCCTAAAAACAACATTAATTGCAACAAGGTGTTATACTTCAAGATTCTATTCCCCGGACACTTTTCCCAATCATTTAACTTATACAGCAGCTACCATTAATTACAATATTTTACAAGATCTTCTTTCCTCATATTTCCAAGTGCTTCCCTATGTTTTGAAACACCTCCCAATACCAATTTTTTTTATGAACATGACTGAAAACAGTAATTTCTGACCCCATGGAAATGCACAGGGCTGCTTGCAGCGTGAGTGGGAAAAGTGGAGAGAAAGTTTTACGGCGCACTTATACCACAAAGAAACAATTCTAGTAACAACCAGTGAAACAATTAACTCACATTCCTGACAAGCTGCTTGACTTTCAGAGAGGCAATAAACAGCAGCACATAATATCCACTGTAAAACTCGCAAATAACATGTTGATAGCAAACATTAGCATTCTCTACTGCTAATTTCAACACCAGTGCTTCCTTAACTTCTAAGTTTTATACCCTGAGTCCCCAGGAGCACCCCCTTTCCCGTCACGATTATCATGACCACATTGCCGACTGTCAGATTCACTTGCTGTTAGCTGATCTAATCTGTCACACAGTTCTGTTGTCCAGTTCTATTTTCAGTGACTTCTTCTGTTCTCTTGTGGAAGTTAGAGGGTTTAAATGCAGGAAAAGCTGACTGGTAAAATTGGTAAAAGGACTGATAGTACACGTGTTTACGACTTTAGCATTCTCAGCTTTCACAGGTTCTTTGAGTAAGTTGTCTGACACCAATCCTCTGGACTTGCTGTTCTCACCAGGGTTAGATGATGGTACAGGAGGCTAACCGTTTGGCATTGTTCCTTCCCCCCGCCCCGGACTGCTGAACCATCGGGGATGCTGAAAGCACAGCAGGGGATGGAATAGGGAGGGTATCACAGACACAAACCGGGTGAACTTCACCGCAACTTTCAGGATACTTATCAGGCTGCAAAGCTGCAAAAATTCCGGCAGCAGCAGACCGTTCAAGCTTCCATGTAGCTACTAATGATTTAGCTTCTGTATCTCCATTGCTGACTTTATCCCATAATTTCTGCTCTATACTGTCCCAAAGTTCAAGTTTTGAGTCACTAATGCTCGTAACAGTCTTTTCAGGTTTTAATTGCTTCACTGTAGTATTTATCAGTTTCCAGATGGTTACAAGGCCGAGAATATATTTTTCACGGTGACTAATTGCCTTCCACAACACAGTTCCCATCTTTTTCCAAGTCTCTATTTGAAAAACTCCTGACAGGTCAGCAGGATACCTATTGCCTCTGCACCAAGTTAATAGTCTTTTAAGGTTCTTCACTGATAACGCAGATATGCCCGTTTCCATCGGCGGAGCGGAAGGCTCCATTTTGCCGAGTTTCTGTGAAGCTACCGCGGCTAAATTCTTTTCCACTTTATGACGCTTAATATTATTAATTACTTCCCTCCATGGTTTCATCAGTTTCTTAGCTGTTTTATCCTCGTCTATGACCATATCCCACAACACATCCCCCAATTTCCTCCACTCTCCTTCATCAAACAATAAATCAGGATCCTGAAAACACCCCTTAGTTTTCCCCGTTGCTACTAGACCAGCTAGCTGTTTAACGCAACTATGATCAACACCCCGCTTTTCTAAAAAGCTTTGTAATAAATCTAGGGCTACTTCTAAATCCATTTCTCCGTTATTCATCATTCTAATCCATTTCTCCGTTATTCATCACTATAGCATGGTACCTCTTGCTAAATTAAGAGACCTCTTGCAGCCCTTGTTTCCTGTAGCCCAGCACTGGCGAACTTCAGTCGGTTCAGGCTTCGGAGTCGACACACCGCAGCACAGTGTTCGGTCGCTCTTGCCCGCCGGTCGCTGCTCTCCCAGCGCCTTTTGCTCCTGTTCGCCGCTTCAGGTCCCCTGTTCGGGCGCCAATTGCAGAGAGAAATCCCATCACAGTTCCAGACCTGAGCAGACGGAGGAAGAAATGCAGCCGACTCAATATGAGTGATAAAGCATACTTCAACTTTATTGCCTGAGATAGCGTGCGTTTATACCAAATACCATAATTATGCATACTTGTCTCTATCTAATAGGCTAAGCACTAAAAGGTTACATTTACTTACTCCACCTACTTGAGTTTATCTAGCTATGCACATCCCGCATTCTTCTGACTCTTATCTCTTCAAGGTTATCCTGACCATGCCTTAGTTAGTACTTTTCCGTTCCCCCCTTTCCCACGGCCTAATAGACAAGCTAACTAAGGCCTACTTATGTCAACTAAAATGGGCTATGCTCGTACAGTTGCTTGGTGGACTCATGTCCGTGCTCCTTGAGCCAATCCCTGACATTTCCTTCTTTCTTTATTTCTTTGTTTCTTTCTTTTTTCTTTATTTCTTCTTTCTTTCTTTCTTTTTTCTTTCTTTTTTCTTTCTTTTCTCTTTCTTTTTTTCTTTCTTTCTCTTTCTTTCATACTTTCTTTCTTTCTTTCTTTCTTTCCTACTTTCCCTATTTCTTTCTTTCTTTCTTTCTTTCCTTCTTCTTTCTTTCTTTCTTTTTATTTTTCTCTCTTTCTTTCTTGCTTTTTTTTTCCTTCTTTCTTATTTCTTTATTTCTTTTTTCTTTCTTTTTTCTTTATTTTTTCCATTCTTTTTCTTTCTTTCCTTCTTTTTTTCTTTCTTTCTTTCTTTCCTACTTTCCTTCTTTTTTCTTTCTTTCTTTTTTCTTTCTTTCTTTCCTTCTTTCATTCTTTCTTTCTTTTCTTTCCTACTTTCTTTCTTTCTTTCCTACATTCTTTCTTTCTTTCTTTATTTCTTTCCTACTTTCTCTCCTACCTTCTTTCTTTCTTTCTTTCTTTCTTTCATACTTTCTTTCTTTCATTCTTTCCTACTTTCTTTCTCTCATACTTTCTTTCTTTCTTTCTTTCTTTTTTTTTTTCTTTCTTTCTTTCTTTCTTTCTCACTTTCTTTCTTTCTTTCTTTTTTTTTCTTTTTTCTTTCTTTTTCTTTCTTTCTTTCTTCCTTTCTTTCTTTCTTTCTTTCTTCCTTTATTTCTTTCTTTCTTTCTTTCCTTTCTTTCTTTCTTTCTTTTTCTCTCTTTCTTTCTTTCTTTCTCTTTATTTCTTTCTTTCTTTCCTAATTTCTCTCTTTCTTTCTTTATTTTCTTTCTTTCCTTCCTACTTTTTTCTTTCCTACTCTCTTTATTTCTTTCTTTTCTACTTTCTTTCCTACTTTCTATCTTTTTTCTTTCTTTCCTATTTCTCTCTTTCTTTCTTTCTTCCCTACTTTCTCTCTTTCTTTCTCTCTTTCTTACTTTCTTTCTTTCTTTCATTCTCTCTTTCTTTCTTTCCTACTTTCTTTCTTTCTTTCTTTCCCACTTTCTTTCTTTCTTTCCTACTTTCTTTCTTTCATAATTTCTTTCTTTGTTTCTTTCTTTCTTTCTTTCTTTCCTACTTTTTTCTTACTTTCTTTCTTTCTTTCCTAATTTCTCTCTTTCTTTCTTTCTTTTCTTTCTTTCTTTCCTACTTTCTTTCTTTCCTACTTTCTTTCTTTCCTACTTTCTTTCTTTCCTTTCTTCCTTTCATACTTTCTTTCTTTCTTTTTTTCTATCTTTCTTTCTTTTTTCCTACTATCTTTCTTTCTTTCTTTCCTACTTTCTTTCTTTCCCAATTTCTTTCTTTCTTTCTTTCCTTCTTTCTTTCTTTCGTACTTTCTTTCTTTCTTTCCTAATTTCTTTCTTTCTTTCTTTCCTAATTTCTCTCTTTCTTTCTTTTCTTTCTTTCGTTCCTACTTTCTTTCCTACTTTCTTTCTTTCTTTCCTACTTTCTTTCTTTCCTACTTTCTTTCTTCCCTACTTTCTTTCTTTCTATCCTACTTTCTTTCTTTCCTACTTTCTTTCTTTCCTACTTTCTTTCTTTCTTTCCTAAATTCTTTCTTTCATACTTTCTTTCTTTCTTTCCTACTTTCTTTCTTTCCTACTTTCTTTCTTTCTTTCCTAAATTCTTTCTTTCATACTTTCTTTCTTTCTTTCTTTCTTTCCTACTTTCTCTCTTTCTTTCTTTCTTACCTTCTACTTTATTTCTTTCTTTCTATTTTTCTCTCTTTCTTTATTTTTTCTTTATTTCTTCTTTATTTCTTTTTTCTTTCTTTTTTTCTTTCTTTTTCTTTCTTTGTTTCTTTCTTTTTCTTTCTTTATTTCTTTATTTCTTTCTTTCCTACTTTCCCTCTTTCTTTCTGTCGTTCCTAATTTCTTTGTTTCTTTCTTTCTTTCTTTCCTACTTTCTTTCTTTCATACTTTCTTTCTTTCTTTCTTTCTTTCTTTCTATTTTTCCCTCTTTCTTTCTTTCTTTCTTTCTTTCTTCCTTTATTTCTTTCTTTCTTTCTTCCTTTCTTTCTTTCCTACTTTCTTTCTTTCTTTTACTTTCTTTCTTTCTTTCTTTCTCTTTATTTTTTTCTTTCCTAATTTCTCTCTTTCTTTCTTTCTTTTCTTGCTTTCCTTCCTACTTTTTTCTTTCCTACTTTATTTCTTTCTTTCTTTCCTACTTTCTTTCCTACTTTCTTTCTTTTTTCTTTCTTTCCTACTTTCTTTCTTTCTTTCTTTCTTCCCTACTTTCTCTCTTTCTTTCTTTCTTTCCTACTTTCTTTCTTTCTATTTTTCTCTCTTTCTTTCTTTCTTTTTTCTTTCTTTCTTCTTTCTTTATTTCTTTTTTCTTTATTTTTTCTTTCTTTTTCTTTTTTCTTTCTTTTTCTTTCTTTCTTTCTTTCTTTCTTTCTTTCTATCATTCTTTCTTTCTTTCCTACTTTCCCTCTTTCTTTCTTTCTTTCTTTCTTTCCTTCTTCTTTCTTTCTTTCTTTCTATTTTTCTCTTTCTTTCCTTCTTTTCTCTTTCTTCTTTCTTTATTTCTTTTTTCTTTCTTTCTTTCTTTCTTTCCTTCTTTCTTTCTTTCTTTTTTATTTCTTTCTTCCTTTCTTTCCTACTTTCTTTCTTTCTTTTTTCTTTCTTTCTTTCTTTTTTTCTTTCTTTCCTAATTTCTCTTTCTTTCTTTCTTTTCTTACTTTCCTTCCTACTTTCTTTCCTACTTTCTTTCTTTCTTTCTTTCTTTCCTACTTTCTTTCTCACTTTCCTTTTTTCTTTCTTTCCTACTTTATTTCTTTCAAACTTTCCTACTTTCTTTCTTTCTTTCTTTTTTCTTTCTTTTTTCCTTTCTTTATTTTTTCTGTCTTTCTTTCTTTTTTCTTTCTTTCTTTCTTTCTCTCTTTCTTTCTTTCTTTCTTTCCTTCTTTCTTTGTTTCCTACTTTCTTTCTTTCTTTCTTTCCTACTTTCTCTCTTTCTTTCTTTCTTTCTTTCCTACTTTCTTTCTTTCCTTCTACTTTCTTTCTTTCTTTCTATTTTTCTCTCTTTCTTTCTTTCCTTCTACTTTCTTTCTTTCTTTCTATTTTTCTCTCTTTCTTTTTTCTTTCTTTCTTCTTTCTTTATTTTTTTTTCTGTCTTTCTTCTTTCTTTATTTCTTTTTTCTTTCTTTCTATCTTTTTTCTTTCTTTCTTTCTTTCTATCTTTCTTTCTTTCCTTCTTTCTTTCTTTCTTTCTTTCTTTCCTTCTTTCTTTCTTTCTTTCATTCTTTCTTTCTTTTTTTATTTCTTTCCTCTTTCTTTCTTTCTTTCTTTTTTCTTTCTTTCTTCTTTTTCTCTTTCTTTCTTACTTTCCTACTTTCTCTCTTTCTTTCCTTCTACTTTCTTTCTTTCTATTTTTCTCTCTTTCTTTGTCTTTCTTTCTTGCTTTCTTTCTTTCATTCTTTCTTTCTTTTTTTATTTCTTTCTTCTTTTTTTCTTTCTTTCTTTCTTTCTTTTTTCTTTCTTCTTTTTTTCTTTCTTTCATTCTTTTTTAATTTCTTTCTTTATTTCTTTTTTCTTTCTTTCTTTCTTTCTTTTCTTTCTTTCCTTCCTAATTTTTTTCTTTCCTACTTTCCTTCATTCCTACTTTTTTCTTTCTTTCTCTTTTCTTTCTTTTTTCTTTTTTTATTTCTTAATTTTTTCTTTCTTTCTTTCTTTCTTTTTTCTTTCTTTTTTCTTTCTTTCTTTCTTTCTTTCTTTGCTTCTTTCTTTCCTAGTTTCTTTCTTTCTTTCTTTCTTTCTTTCTTTCTTTCTTTCTTTCTTTCCTACTTTCTCTCTTTCTTTCTTTCTTTCTTTCCTACTTTCTTCCTTCCTTTCTGTATTTCTTTCTTTCTTTCTTTCTTTTTTCTTTATTTCTTCTTTCTTTATTTCTTTTTTCTTTCTTTTTTCTTTCTTTTTCTTTCTTTTTTCTTTCTTTGTCTTGCTTTCTTTCTTTCCTTCCTTCTTTCTTTCTTTCTTTATTTCTTTCTATCTTTCTTTCTTTCTTTCTTTCATATTTTCTTTCTTTCATTCTTTATTTTTTTTTTTATTTCTTTCTTCATTCTTTCCTTCTTTCTTTTTTTCTTTCTTTCTTCATTCTTTCTTTCTTTCTTTTTTTCTTTCTTTCTTCCTTTCTTTCCTACTTTCTTTCTTTCCTACTTTCTTTCTTTTTTTTCTTCCTTTCTTTCTTTCTTTCTTTCCTAATTTCTCTCTTTCTTTCTTTTCTTTCTTTCCTTCCTACTTTTTTTCTTTCATACTTTCTTTCCTTCTTTCTTTCTTTCTTTCTCTCTTTCTTTCTTTCTTTCTTTCTTTCCTATTTTCACTCTTTCTATCTTTCTTTCTTTTTTTCTACTTTCTTTCTTTCTTTCTATTTTTCTCTCTTTCATCTTTCTTTCTTCTTTCTTTCTTTTTTCTTTCTTTTTCTTTCGTTATTTCTTTTTTAATTTCTTTCTTTCTTTATTTATTTTTTCTTTCTTTTTTCCTTCTTCTTTTTTTTTTCTTTCTTTCTTTTTTCTTTTTCTTTCTTTCTTTCTTTCTTTCTTTCCTACTTTCCCTCTTTCTTTCTTTCTTTCTTTCTTTCTTCTTTGTTTCTTTCTTTCTATTTATCTCTCTTTCTTTCTTTCTTTCTTCCTTTCTTTCCTATTTTCTTCCTTTCTTTCTTTCTTTCTTTTTTATTTCTTTCTTCTTACTTTCCTTCTTTCTTTTTTCTTTCTTCTTTCTTTCTTTCTATTTAACTTTCTTTTTTTCTTTTTTTATTTCTTTCTTCGTCTCTTTCCTACTTTCTTTCTTTCCTACCTTCTTTCTTTCTTTCTTTCCTACTTTCACTCTTTCTTTCTTTCTTTCCTACTTTCTTTCTTTCATACTTTCTCTTTCTTTCTTTTTCTTTCTTTCTTCTTTTTTTCTTTCTTTCCAACTTCCTCCCTTTCTTTCTTTCCTTCTTTCTTTCTTTCTATTTTTCTCTCTTTTATTCTTTATTTTTCTTTCTTTCTTTCATTTTTCTTTCTTTCTTTCTTTCTTTCCTTCTTCCTGACTTTCTTTCTTACTAACTTTCTTTCTTTTTCTTTCTTTCTTTCTTTCTTTCTTTCTTTCATTCTTTCTTTCTTTCTTCTTTCTTTCTTTCTTTTTTCTTTCTTTCTTTCTTTTAATTCTTTCTTTTTTTTTCTTTCTTTCTTTCCTACTTTCTCTTTCTTTCTTCTTTCTTTCTTTCTTTCCTAATTTCTCTCTTTCTTTCTTTCTTTTCTTTCTTTCCCTCCTACTTTCTTTCTTTCCTACTTTCTTTCTTTCTTTCCTACTTTCTTTCTTTCTTTTTTCTTTCTTTTTTCTTTTTTCTTTCTTTGTTTTTTATTTCTTTATTTTTTTCTTTCTTTCTTCTTTCTTTCCTACTTTCTTTCTTTGTTTCTTTCTTTCCTACTTTCTCTCTTTCTTTCTTTCTTTCTTTCCTTCTTCTTTCTTTCTTTCTAATTTTCTTTCTTTCCGTTTTCCTTCTTTCTTTTTTCTTTCTTTTTTCTTTCTTTTTTCTTTCCTTCTTTCTTTCTTTTTTCTTTCTTTCTTCCTTTCTTTCCTACTTTATTTCTTTCCTACTTTCTTTCTTTCTTTATTTTTTCTTTCTTTTTTCTTTTTTCTTTTTTCTTTATTTTTTCTATCTTTCTTTCTTTTTTCTTTCTTCCATCTTTCTTTCTTTCTTTCTATCTTTCCTACTTTCTTTATACTTTCTTTCTTTCTTCTTTTCTTTATTTCTTTCTTTCCTACTTTCTTTCTTTTTTCTTTTTTTTTTATTTCTTTCTTCTTGTTTTTTTTTCTTTCTTTCTTTCTTTTTTCTTTCTTTCTTCTTTCATTCTTTCTTTGTTTTTTCGTTTCTTTCTTACTTTCTTGCCAACTTTCTTTCTTTCCTACTTTCTTTCTTTTTTTCCTTTCTTTCTTTCTTTTTTTTAATTTCTTTCACTCTTTCTTTCTTTCTTTCTTTCCTACTTTCTTTCTTTCTTTCCTACTTTCTTTCTTTCTTCCTTTTATTTAATTTCCTTCTTTCTTTCATTTTTCTTTTTTTCTTCCTTTCTTTCTTTCATTTTCTTTCTTTCTTTCTTTCCTACTTTCTCTTTCTTTCTTCTTTCTTTCTTTCTTTCTTTCTTTTTCCTTTCTTTCTTTCCTACTTTCTCTTTCTTTCTTGCTTTCCTACTTTCTTTTTCTTTCATTCTTTCATTCTTTCTTTCCTACTTTTTTTCTTTCTTTCCTACTTTCTTTCTATCATTCTTTCCTAGTTTCTTTCTTTCCTACTTTCTTTCTTTCTTTCTTTACTACTTTCTTCTTTCCTACTTTCTTTCTTTCTTTCTTTCTTACTTTCTCTCTCTCTTTCTTTCTTTCTTTCCTTATTTTTTCCTTTCCTAATTTCTTTCTTTCTTTCTTTTATACTTTCTCTCTTTCTTTCTTTCTTCTTTCTTTATTTCTTTTTTCTTTCTTTTTCCTTTCTTTTTTCTTTCTTTTTTTTTTCTTTCGTTCTTTCTTTTTCTTTCTTAATTCTTTCTTTCTTTCTTTTTTCTTTCTTTCTTCTTTCCTTATGTCTTTATTTCTTTTTTCTTTCTTTCTTACTTTCTTTCTTTCATTTTTAATTTCTTTTTTTCTTTCTTTTTTCTTTCTTTTTTCTTTGTTTTTATTCTTTCTTTCTTTATTTCTTTTTTCTTCTTTCTTTCTTTCTTAATTTCTTTCTTTCTTTCATTTTTATTTTCTTTCTTTCTTTCTTTCTTTCTTTCTTTTTTCTTTCTTTCTTTCTTTCTGCCTTTCTTTTGTTCTTTCTCTCTTTCTTTCTTTCTTTCTTTCTACCTTTCTTTCTGCCTTTCTTCTTTTCTTTCTTTCTCTCTGCCTTTCTTTCTTTCTTTCTATCTTTCTTTCTTTCCTTGTTTCTTTCTTTCTTTCTTTCTGCCTTTCTTTGTTTCTTTCTTTCTTTCTTTCTTTCTTTCTGCCTTTCTTTCTTTCTGCCTTTCTTTCTTTCTTTCTTTCTTTCTTTCTGCCATTCTTTCTGCCTTTCTTTCTTTCATTCTTTCTTTTTCTTTTCTTTCTTTCTTTCCTTCTTTGTTTCTATCTTTCTTTCTTTCCTTGTTTCTTTCTTTCTTTCTGCCTTTCTTTCTTTCTTTCTCCCTTTCTTTCTTTCTGCCTTTCTTTCTTTTCTTTCTTTCTTTCTTTTTCTCCCTTTCTTTCTTTTCTTTCTTTCTTTCTTTCTGCCTTTCTTTCTTTCTTTCTTTCTTCCTTTCTTTCTTTCATTCTTTTTTCTGACTTTCTTTCTATCTTTATTTATTTGTTTGTTTATTTCTGCCTTTCTTTCTTTCTTTCTCTCTGGCTTTCTTTCTGCCTTTCTTTATTGCTTTCTTTCTGTCTTTCTTTCTTTCTGTCTTTCTTTCTTTCTGCCTTTCTTTCTACTTTTCTTTCTTACTGCCTTTCTTTCTGCCTTTCTTTCTTTCTTTCATTCTTTCCTTCTTTCTTTCTTTCTGCCTTTCTTTCTTTCTTTCTTTCTGCCTCTCATTCTGCCTTTCTTTCCTTCTTTCTTTCTTTCTTTCTGCCTTTCTTTCTGCGTTTCTTTCTTTCTTTCTGTCTTTCTTTCTTTCTTTCTTTCTGCCTTTCTTTCTGCGTTTCTTTCTTTCTTTCTGTCTTTCTTTCTTTCTTTCTGCCTTTCTTTCTTTCTTTCTTTCTTTCTGCCTGTTTTTCTGTCTTTCTTTCTTTCTTTGTTTCATTCTTTCTTTCTGACTTTCAGTCTTTCTTTCTTTCTTCCTTTCTTTCTGCCTTTCTTTCTCCCTTTGTTTCTTTCTGTTTTTCTTTCTGCCTTTCTTTCTTTCTTTCTTTCTGCCTTCTTTCTGACTTTCTTTTTGCCTTTCTTTCTTTCTGCCTTTCTCTCTTTCTTTCTCTGACTTTCTTTCTGCCTTTCTTCCTTTCTTTCTTTCTGTCTGTCTTTCTTTCTATCTTTCTTTCTTTGTTTCTGCCTTTCTTTCTTTGTTTCTTTCTGTCTATCTTTCTTTCTTTCTTTCTTTGTGTCTTTCTGTCTTTCTTTCTTTCTTTCTTCCTTTCTTTCTTTCTTTCTTTATTTATGTATTGTCCTGGTTTTGTTAAAAACAAGTTTCTCTTTCAGTGAATTTGCCTGACAGCTAAAGCTTCATATTTGCTGCATTTTCCTGGAGAACCAGACACATGTTTTGGTAAAGCTAGGAATGGAATGCAAACTTATTGATAAGCACAGATGGACATCTCGCGAGAGGGGCGACAAGAAACAAGTGAGCAAGAAACTGACCAACTGTGTATAACATCTCATTCACGTGAATACTTCATATAAAGTGGGAGATCACGAGGACCTCGTCCCTTTTTGCCTTTTCCCTTCTGCTTATGGCCGACATTAGGAGAGGACCTTGCTAGTCGTCCCTGCGAACTGAGGCCTAGTGAGAGACTGAATCCAGCTCCGATTGGCTGCAGAGTCTAATCCAGGACTTTGGGTGCCGGCTCTGCAGTTGCTGAGACTTTCAAGATTGGTTTTGTATATTTTGTATTATTTTCTCTCTTCTTATTAGTAGCATTAGTAAAACATCTTTAATTTTTTCCAACTCTCTACTCTCAGTCCTTCTTTCCTCCCAATCGCCTCTCCTTAGTGGAAAGGGGGGAGAGGGAGGGGGAAGTGGGGGGGGCGGGGAGAGGGGGTTAACAATACATCTGCCAGGGTTTTATTGTCACCCCGCAATCTTAACCCTCGACAGGTAATTGGCGCCCAACGTGGGGCTCGAGAAAGGGGTAAATTTGAAGATTTTTGGCTTTTCTACTGCTCTGATGTACCTTTCAGTTTTCTTGGCACGGTGCCAACTCATAAAGTTGTGATACTTGCGCGTCTGTTTGCTTCGGACATTATTTAGTTGTATTAAGGCAAAGTGAATTACACTGATTTAAAGATGTTATGGCATAAGTTGTATCAGTTATTTTCTACATTGTGCTCACTGATTCCATATCTGTGTTGGGCCTTCTTTTTAAATCGAAGTATTCATTATATAACAACAAGGAACTGGACAATGATCATGATGATACTGTGTGGTTTGTCACTGGTTTATTTCATTATACTGCAGCCGCTAATGAATTTCTACTCGCTTCTGCTTTACCTTGAAAAGCCTCCAGGAGAGATTAAAGAGCAGTACGGCTCTGTGTTTGTTAATTGGTCAAGCGAATCTTTAGAAAGGCTGACTAACAATACTTTCGTTTTTTCGCTAGGACAGTTCGCAAATGTTTTAGAGAGCTTTGAATATCCTTGGAGTTTTGATAGAACTGTGATGGTGTTATCTGGTTTGCTGAATGTGTGTCAGTTTGTGCTTCTGTTAAGAGAAATGGCGTTCAACAGGAGGTTTGTGTCTCTTTGTTGTCCTGAGATTTGTGGTGCGTCTTCAGAATCTTTAGCAAAAAGCACTCCAAGCCGCTCGAGAAAGAGCAAAACAGCAAAAGCTGCCGCTGCAGCCACTGCCCCCCAACGGCGGCTTCGCAGGCTGAAGCTACAGCTCCTCCGCAGAGTTCCTCTGCCAAGGTCGCTGCAGATAACATTACTTCTCCAGCCTCAAAGGCTAACAAGGCAGCCCCTCCTTCTTCACACACTGGGCACTGTTGCTGCTGTAACCACTGTGACAGTCATTCAGACTCTGGAAATAAATCAAATGATGGTGAACCCATATCAGCATCAGTTGCTGGTTGTAAGAAAGTCACTAGAAAGACTACCCGTGCAGCAGATGATGGCACAGGGCCAACATCAACCCAAGGGGCACCATCAGGACAGGGAGGAGATGAAGTGACCACCACTCGGTCCTTTTCTCCAGGTGAGCTGAGAGATCTGCGAAAAGACTTTAGTCGTCGTGAAGGCGAGCATATTTTAACCTGGCTGCTCCGATGCTGGGACGATGGGGCAGAAACAATTGAATTGGAAGGTAGTGAAGCCAGGCAGCTGGGATCTCTGTCCAGAGATTCCACCATTGATAGGGCAATTTCAAGAGAGTCTAATGCCACTACTCTCTGGACCCGACTCCTGGCAGCTATGAAAGTAAGATTTCCCTACAAGGAAGATTGTATATCCAAGTTGGGGAAATGGAATACTATGGAGAGAGGTATTCAGTTCCTGAGAGAATTAGCTGTGCGAGAGATCATCTATTTTGGATCAGACAACCAAGAGGGGACAGACCCAGATAGAATCAATTGTACACGATCTCTGTGGCGCAGATTTGTACAAAGTGCACCCCCTGCATATGCTAAGTCATTGGCAGGAATGGTCTGGTCAGCTAGAGGTCTACAAGAGATTAATGAAGTGATTGAGCAGCTCCGGGACTTTGAGGACAGCCTTGCTGGTTCTCTACGGGCTTGTGTCTCTGCTGTAGAGAAACTGTGTGAAAAATCTGATGACCGGTTTGAAAAGATATTGCAAGAAATCAAAGAACTCAGAGAAGACACCTACCATTCACGACCTGCACAAACCTATGTTTCAGCTATTAGGAAAAGGCGTTTCCAATCTCGAGAGAGAGGACAGAGGCAGCCCACAAAAAGAGGTTCACTGGGGTTCTTCCTACCTGAGCAGGGAGAAAACATGAATAAGTGGCATGGAAGACCTACCTCAGAACTTCAAGAACGAGTACGTGAGATAAAAGGAAAAACTCCTAGGAAGGTGGCTGCTCCAGTTTACAAAAGGAGCAGAAGAGATTTTGATGCTCTTGAAGGAACCTCCAATTCACACCCAGAGACTGTGCAAAACAGAAATTAGAGGTGCCCTGCCTCCAACCAGGTGGAGGAAAGGGATAACAGAGTTTATTGGACTGTACAAATACGATGGCCTGGTACAACACACCCCCAGGAGTACAAAGCTTTAGTGGACACTGGTGCTCAGTGCACAATAATTCCTTCTAATTATAAAGGAACGCAATCCATTAATATTGTTGGAGTGACTGGGGGATCCCAGGAACTGACTGTTGTAGAGGCTGAAATGAGCCTAACTGGAAAAAACTGCCAAAAGCATCCCATTGTGACTGGTCCAGATGCTCCATGCATCCTTGGCATAGACTACCTCAGGAGAGGGTATTTTAAGGACCCAAAAGGGTATAGGTTGGCATTTGGTATAGCAGCTGTGGACACTGAGAAAATTGAACAGCTGTCTGATTTGTCTGGTCTTTCAGATGATCCTTCTGTTGTAGGACTGCTGATGGTTGACGATCAGCAGGTGCCAATTGCTACCACGACAGTGCATCGTCGGCAATATCACACCAACCGAGACTCTTTGATTCCGATCCAGAAGTTGATCCGTCAATTGGAAAGCCAGGGTGTGATCAGTAAGACTCGCTCACCTTTTAACAGCCCAATCTGGCCAGTGCGTAAGTCTAGTGACGAGTGGAGACTAACTGTAGACTATCGTGGCCAGAATGAAGTTACGCCACCACTGAGTGCTGCTGTGCCTGACATGCTAGAACTGCAATTTGAACTGGAGTCAAAGGCAGCTAAGTGGTATGCTACAATTGACATTGCTAATGCATTTTTCTCTATTCCTGTAGCAGCAGAGTGCAGGCCGCAGTTTGCTTTCACCTGGAGAGGCATTCAGTACACGTGGAATCGCTTGCCCCAGGGGTGGAAACACAGTCCTACCATCTGCCATGGACTGATCCAGACCACGCTGGAGCAAGGTAAAGCTCCAGAACATTTGCAGTATATTGATGACATCATCGTATGGGGCGACACAGCGAAAGAAGTCTTCGAGAAAGGTGAGAGAATAATTCAGATTCTTTTGGATGCTGGTTTTGCCATAAAACGAAGCAAGGTCAAGGGACCTGCACGAGAGATACAGTTTTTAGGAATAAAATGGCAAGATGGCCGTTGTCAGATCCCAATGGATGTGATCAACAAAATTGCAGCAATGTCTCCACCTACTAATAAAAAGGAGACACAGACTTTCTTGGGCGTTGTAGGTTTTTGGAGAATGCATACTCCTGACTACAGCCAAATTGTGAGCCCTCTCTATCGAGTGACTCGTAAAAAGAACCAATTTGAGTGGGGCCCTGAACAACGACAAGCCTTTGAACAAATGAAGCGTAAGATAACTCATGCGGTGGCCCTTGGACCAGTTCGGACTGGACTAGATGTTAAAAATGTGCTCTACACCGCAGCCGCAGATAATGGACTTACCTGGAGCCTCTGGCAGAAAGCACCAGGAGAAACCCGAGGTCGACCCTTAGGTTTTTGGAGTCGAGGATACAAAGGATCTGAGGGCAACTATACTCCAACTGAAAAAGAGATACTAGCAGCATACGAAGGAGTTCGAGCTGCTTCAGAAGTTATCGGTACTGAAGCACAGCTCCTCCTGGCACCTCGACTGCTGGTACTGAGCTGGATGTTCAAAGGGACGGTTCCCTCTCCACATCATGCAACCGAAGTTACGTGGAGTAAATGGATTGCATTGATCACGCAACGAGCTCGAATTGGAAATCCCAATCGCCCAGGGATCTTAGAAGTGATTACAGACTGGCCAGAAAGCAAAGACTTTGGGATGTCTCCAGACGAGGAGGAAGTAAAACGTGCTGAAGAAGCACCACCGTATAATACTCTTTCAGAGACTGATAAGCAGTATGCACTGTTCACAGATCGATCCTGTCATCTTGTAGGAAAACATCGAAGGTGGAAAGCTGCTGTGTGGAGTCCCACACGACAAGTTACGGAAGCCACTGAAGGACAAGGTGAATCTAGTCAATTTGCAGAAGTGAAAGCCATCCAGCTGGCTTTGGACATTGCTGAACGAGAGAAGTGGCCAATACTTTATCTCTATACTGACTCATGGATGGTAGCAAATGCCTTGTGGGGGTGGCTACAGCAATGGAAGAAAAGCAACTGGCAGCGCAGAGGTAAACCCATTTGGGCTGCCACACTGTGGCAAGACATTGCTGCTCGGCTAGAGAGCCTGCCTGTGAAAGTTGGTCACGTAGATGCTCATGTGCCTAAAAGTCGAGCCACCGAGGAACATCTAAACAACCAACAAGCGGATCAAGCTGCTAAGATTAAAGTAGCTGAGGTGGACTTGGACTGGCAAAATAAAGGTGAACTTTTCCTAGCCCGATGGGCCCATGGTGCTTCAGGGCATCAAGGTAGAGATGCAACATATAAATGGGCTCGCGATCGAGGGGTGGATTTAACTATGGACACTATTTCACAGGTTATTCATGAATGTGAAACTTGCGCCGAAATCAAACAAGCGAAACGGTTAAAGCCTGTATGGTATGGGGGGGCGATGGTTGAAGTATAAGTATGGAGAAGCTTGGCAGATTGATTATGTTACACTTCCACAAACACGTCAAGGTAAGCGTTATGTACTTACAATGGTGGAAGCAACCACTGGATGGTTGGAAACATATGCAGTACCTCATGATACAGCCCCAAATACCATCTTGGGGCTTGAAAAGCAAGTCCTTGGCGACACGGTACGCCAGAAAGAATTGAATCAGACAATGGTACTCATTTCAATAACAGTCTTATAGACAATTGGGCCGAAGAACATGGTATTGAGTGGGTATATCATATTCCATATCATGCACCAGCCTCTGGGAAAATGGAAAGGTACAATGGTTTGTTAAAACTACACTAAAGACGTTGGGTGGTGGAACCTTTAAACACTGGGATTCACATTTAGCAAAAGCCACTTGGTTGGTCAACACTAGAGGATCAACTAATGGAGCTGGACCTGCCCAATCAGAGATTCTACGGACTGTAGGAGATAAAGTCCCTGTAGTACACATGATATCATGTTAGGAAGGGCGGTCTGGGTTAATCCTGGCTCAAAGTCAAGCCCATTCCTGGGATTGTTTTTGCCCAGGGACCTGGCAGCACCTGGTGGGTGATGCTTAAGGATGGAGAAGTTCGGTGTGTACCCCAAGGGGATTTGAGTTTAGGTGAAAATATTCAATACTGAACTGCAGGATGTGAATTGCCATGCTAACAGTGTCTTCCAGATCAAGACAGTGATGATGAAACCAGAGCCAGCTTCTTCGAGTGGCGCCTGACAACTTCTTCGAAGTTGATGTCTTTAACCCACAAACAGTGGTCATGAGATGCACTTGTACCATTTTTCCTGCCCTGGGAGACTGTCGTGACAAAATGAACTTAATGAACTTTTCAAAGGATGGTCCACTGATTAATTACTCCTGTGTGTATACGTACATATGTATATATATATATAGTAGTAGTGATTAATTAGATTGTATTGATAGATTGTATTGATAAGGTTTAAGCATTCAGTGAATGGCATATTATAAGGGGTGGAATGTCCTGGTTTTGTTAAAAAACAAGTTTCTCTTTCAGTGAATTTTGCCTGTCAGCTAAAGCTTCATATTAACTGCATTTTCCTGGAGAACCAGACACATGTTTTGGTAAACCTAGCAATGGAATGCAAACTTATTGATAAGCACGGATGGACATCTCGCGAGAGGGGCGACGAGAAACCGGTGACCAAGAAAGTGACCAACTGTGTATAACATTCCATTCACGTGAATACTTGATGTAAAGTGGGAGATCACGAGGATCTCGTCCCTTTTCCTTATGGCCGAATTTAGGAGAGGACCTTGCTAGTCGTCCCTGCAAACTGAGCCCTAGTGACTGACTGAATCCAGCTCCGGTTGGCTGCAGAGTCCAGTCCAGGACTTTGGGTACTGGCTTGTGAACTGAACCCTAGTGACTGACTGAATCCAGCTCCGGTTGGCTGCAGAGTCCAGTCCAGGACTTTGGGTGCTGGCTTGTGAACTGAGCCCTAGTGACAGACTGAATCCAGCTCTGGTTGGCTGCAGAGTCCAAGTCCAGGACTTTGGGTGCTGGCTTGTGAACTGAGCCCTAGTGACAGACTGAATCCAGCTCCGGTTGGCTGCAGAGTCCAGTCCAGGACTTTGGGTGCTGGCTTGTGAACTGAGCCCTAGTGACAGACTGAATCCAGATCCGGTTGGCTGCAGAGTCCAGTCCAGGACTTTGGGTGCTGGCTTGTGAACTGAGCCCTAGTGACAGACTGAATCCAGCTCCGGTTGGCTGCAGAGTCCAGTCCAGGACTTTGGGTGCTGGCTTGTGAACTGAGCCCTAGTGACAGACTGAATCCAGCTCCGGTTGGCTGCAGAGTCCAGTCCAGGACTTTGGGTGCTGGCTTGTGAACTGAGCCCTAGTGACAGACTGAATCCAGCTCCGGTTGCCTGCAGAGTCCAGTCCAGGACTTTGGGTGCTGGCTTGTGAACTGAGCCCTAGTGACAGACTGAATCCAGCTCCAGTTGGCTGCAGAGTCCAGTCCAGGACTTTGGGTGCTGGCTTGTGAACTGAGCCCTAGTGACAGACTGAATCCAGCTCCGGTTGGCTGCAGAGTCCAGTCCAGGACTTTGGGTGCTGGCTTGTGAACTGAGCCCTAGTGACAGACTGAATCCAGCTCCGGTTGGCTGCAGAGTCCAGTCCAGGACTTTGGGTGCTGGCTTGTGAACTGAGCCCTAGTGACAGACTGAATCCAGCTCCGGTTGGCTGCAGAGTCCAGTCCAGGACTTTGGGTGCTGGCTTGTGAACTGAGCCCTAGTGACAGACTGAATCCAGCTCCGGTTGGCTGCAGAGTCCAGTCCAGGACTTTGGGTGCTGGCTTGTGAACTGAGCCCTAGTGACAGACTGAATCCAGCTCCGGTTGGCTGCAGAGTCCAGTCCAGGACTTTGGGTGCTGGCTTGTGAACTGAGCCCTAGTGACAGACTGAATCCAGCTCCGGTTGCCTGCAGAGTCCAGTCCAGGACTTTGGGTGCTGGCTTGTGAACTGAGCCCTAGTGACAGACTGAATCCAGCTCCGGTTGGCTGCAGAGTCCAGTCCAGGACTTTGGGTGCTGGCTTGTGAACTGAGCCCTAGTGACAGACTGAATCCAGCTCCGGTTGGCTGCAGAGTCCAGTCCAGGACTTTGGGTGCTGGCTTGTGAACTGAGCCCTAGTGACAGACTGAATCCAGCTCCATTGGCTGCAGAGTCCAGTCCAGGACTTTGGGTGCTGGCTTGTGAACTGAGCCCTAGTGACAGACTGAATCCAGCTCCGGTTGGCTGCAGAGTCCAGTCCAGGACTTTGGGTGCTGGCTTGTGAACTGAGCCTTAGTGACAGACTGAATCCAGCTCCGGTTGGCTGCAGAGTCCAGTCCAGGACTTTGGGTGCTGGCTTGTGAACTGAGCCCTAGTGACAGACTGAATCCAGCTCCGGTTGGCTGCAGAGTCCAGTCCAGGACTTTGGGTGCTGGCTTGTGAACTGAGCCCTAGTGACAGACTGAATCCAGCTCCGGCTGGCTGCAGAGTCCAGTCCAGGACTTTGGGTGCTGGCTTGTGAACTGAGCCCTAGTGACAGACTGAATCCAGCTCCGGTTGGCTGCAGAGTCCAGTCCAGGACTTTGGGTGCTGGCTTGTGAACTGAGCCCTAGTGACAGACTGAATCCAGCTCCAGTTGGCTGCAGAGTCCAGTCCAGGACTTTGGGTGCTGGCTTGTGAACTGAGCCCTAGTGACAGACTGAATCCAGCTCCGGTTGGCTGCAGAGTCCAGTCCAGGACTTTGGGTGCTGGCTTGTGAACTGAGCCCTAGTGACAGACTGAATCCAGCTCCGGTTGGCTGCAGAGTCCAGTCCAGGACTTTGGGTGCTGGCTTGTGAACTGAGCCCTAGTGACAGACTGAATCCAGCTCCATTGGCTGCAGAGTCCAGTCCAGGACTTTGGGTGCTGGCTTGTGAACTGAGCCCTAGTGA
Organism: Columba guinea; assembly: GCA_032206185.1. Lineage (NCBI taxonomy): Eukaryota > Metazoa > Chordata > Aves > Columbiformes > Columbidae > Columba > Columba guinea. Next base: position 112,627 of record JAVLUU010000831.1, read on the forward strand.
CTGACTGAATCCAGCTCCGGTTGGCTGCAGAGTCCAGTCCAGGACTTTGGGTGCTGGCTTGTGAACTGAGCCTTAGTGACAGACTGAATCCAGCTCCGGTTGGCTGCAGAGTCCAGTCCAGGACTTTGGGTGCTGGCTTGTGAACTGAGCCCTAGTGACAGACTGAATCCAGCTCCGGTTGGCTGCAGAGTCCAGTCCAGGACTTTGGGTGCTGGCTTGTGAACTGAGCCCTAGTGACAGACTGAATCCAGCTCCGGCTGGCTGCAGAGTCCAGTCCAGGACTTTGGGTGCTGGCTTGTGAACTGAGCCCTAGTGACAGACTGAATCCAGCTCCGGTTGGCTGCAGAGTCCAGTCCAGGACTTTGGGTGCTGGCTTGTGAACTGAGCCCTAGTGACAGACTGAATCCAGCTCCAGTTGGCTGCAGAGTCCAGTCCAGGACTTTGGGTGCTGGCTTGTGAACTGAGCCCTAGTGACAGACTGAATCCAGCTCCGGTTGGCTGCAGAGTCCAGTCCAGGACTTTGGGTGCTGGCTTGTGAACTGAGCCCTAGTGACAGACTGAATCCAGCTCCGGTTGGCTGCAGAGTCCAGTCCAGGACTTTGGGTGCCTGCCCTGCAGTTGCTGAGACTTTCAAGATTGGTTTTGTATATTCTGTATTATTTTCTCTATTCTTATTAGTAGCATTAGTAAAACATTGATAATTCTTCCAACTCTCTTGTCTCTGTCCTTCTTTCCCTCCCGATCGCCTGTGCTGAGTGGGAAGGGGGGAGAGGGAGGGACAAAAAGGGGGAAGTGTGGGGAGAGGAGGTTAACAATACATCTGCCAGGGTTTTATTGTCACCCCGCAATCTTAACCCTCGACAGTGAGTTATCAAACATAGAAAAAACATGGTGTAAAATTACACAATATTAGAAACTGATGAAAATATTAGAAGTGATCTAAATGGTACTTTTGGGCTTTAATAGATTTAAACCCAAAATGTTTTATTCCAGGGTGCTGTGGTGGTGAACACTTACCTGCCCAATGCCCGCTGGTACGATTATCACACAGTAAGTAATTTTAAAAAATATATGATATTTCTTAAACCCTTCAATGCAAATTACAATTTATTTTCCAAAAATGGAGGGGAAGAAAACAAAAGATGTAAACGGTTTGTATGGCCTCAGGCTTCGCGCGTCACTCTGATCATCAGGTGGTGTGAAATTGGTTTATATATGTAGAATTTCAGATTTTATACGGGAAAGACGTAGTTCTGCATTAAAAAGGATTTGCAGTAACAACTTATTTAGGATGTATTTATGTTTCTTTTGTATTTATTATATGTATATATATGTATATTATATGTATATTATGTATTTATTTTCTACATTATTATGCATTTATATATTTATTTATTTCTATATTATATATTTATATCATGTGTATAATATAAATAACATACAATATATATAATATTTTTAGTCTGTATTTACAAGCTTTCATTCAAAAAAGTTTTAATGGGTAATTCAACAAAGAGACTATATTTTTTAAATTATTTTTAACTTATTAATCATAAATAGGATTAATATATTGGCTTTAGGGGACAATTTAGAGATTTATCGGCTCCTTTGGGACATATCAACCTGCACATCCGAGGCGGCTACATCCTTGCTCAGCAAAGTCCCGCTAATACCACATTTTACAGGTGGCTATTATTATTATTATTATTATTATTATTATCCTTTTCCTTTTCCTTTTCCAAAGGAGATATTTAATTAGTGGCCTGGCAAATAATTTGTGTCTTAATTACACAGCGAGAGCATTTTTTTGCCCTCCTTAATTTCAACCTGGGAAAAATCACATTTTCTGCTCTCGTAATCTCCCATTTCACGTGAACATTTGCAGTCCTGAGATAACAAACCTTAATTATATGATAGCTTATTTTTCTCTTTTTCGTTTCCTTGCTGTGGTCACATTTAAATGCTCTGGATTGGGGAAGGCTGGTACCAACGATTGTGTAAAATGTCTAGAAAAAGAATGTCTAGAATATATAGCACCTGACAACCATAAAATATGATTTCCCAAGAATATTAGTAATATTGTTATTATCATTTCTATTTCTATTTCTATTTCTATTTCTATTTCTATTTCTATATTTCTATTTCTATTTTTTCTATTATTTCTATTTCTATTTCTATTTCTATTTCTATTTCTATTTCTATTTCTATTTCTATTTCTATTTCTATTTATTTCTATTTCTATTTCTATTTCTGTTTCTGTTTCTATTTCTATTATTTCTATTATTTCTATTTCTATTTCTATTTCTATTTCTATTTCTATTTCTATTTCTATTTCTATTTCTGTTTCTATTTCTATATTTCTATTTCTATTTTTTCTATTATTTCTATTTCTATTATTTCTATTTCTATTTCTATTTCTATTTCTATTTCTATTTCTATTTCTATTTCTATTTCTATTTCTATTTCTATTTCTATTTCTATTTCTATTATTTCTATTTCTGTTTCTGTTTCTATTTCTGTTTCTATTTCTATTTCTATTTCTATTTCTATTTCTATTTCTATTTCTATTTCTATTTCTATTTCTATTTCTATTATTTCTATTTCTATTTCTATTTCTATTTCTGTTTCTGTTTCTATTTCTATTTCTGTTTCTATTTCTATTTCTATTTCTATTTCTATTTCTATTTCTATTTCTATTCTTTCTATTATTTCTATTTCTATTTCTATTTCTATTTCTATTTCTATTTCTATTTCTATTTCTATTTTTATTTCTATTTCTATTATTTCTATTTCTATTTCTATTATTTCTATTATTTCTATTATTTCTATTATTTCTATTATTTCTATTATTTCTATATATAGGTGACTACCCTGCTATGTTTAATTAAAGTATTAATTAAAGTATTTTAATTGGGCATTTTTAAAATGTGTCAACATCCCAATGTGCTGCTGATTCTGTGGGACGGACAGGCTATTACCAGTGTCCTGGAAATGGTAGCAGCTCTTTTGGTTTTATTATTTTATTTTGTTTAATTTCTTTAATTTAATTTGTTATATTTGACTCTATTTTATTTTGGTTTCCTTTCTTTTGTTTGGGTTTGTTTCCTTTTAAAGGTTTATTTTATTTAGCTTTATTTCTTGTTTTATTTTACTTTGATTTAGTTTCTTTTTTTATTTTGTTCTTGTTTGGTTGGTTTTGGTTTTTAATTTAATTTTCTTTTTGTAATTTTCTTTTTACTTTATTTAATTTTTATTTTATTTTATTTTATTTTATTTTATTTTATTTTATTATTTTGTTTTTTAATTTTATTTTATTATATTTTTTTTTACATTTTATTTTATTATTTTATTTTATTTTATTTTATTTTACTTTACTTTGTTTTATTTTATTATTTTATTTTTACATTTTATTTTTTTTTATTTTATTTCATTTTATTTTATTTTATTATTTTATTTTTACATTTTATTTTATTTTTTTATTTTATTTTATTTTATTTCATTTTATTTTATTTCATTTTATATATTTTCTTTTTTTTTTTTTTTTTCAAAGAGACAATATATACAATAGTGTATCCTACATGGATAAACTAATTTTGCAAAAAGTTGGGGAAACTTCATTTATGTCAATGAGGCTGTTCCACACATTTGTATTGATATTTATAAAGCAGCTGGCCCAGCCTGAGGCTGCCAAGCTCGAGAGCGATTCAGCTGCGTCACCTGCACTTCGGTTTTCAACCATTCTTGTGAATTGAGACATTTTAGCCAATCAGCTCGTGCATATTTTATAGCCTCAATTTAGCATAAGTCTACATAGACACAAATTCATTGGATAGACCAGAAGCTCCCTCAACAAACACACATTTATTTATCAATTCTGGATACTGTACTATTATGTAAATTAGAAACCATACACAAACCCAGAAATTAAAAGAGGATAAAGATACAATAGATTTTAATATACAAATATTTTAAATTTATTCAATATTTTAAATGTATTCAAAATATTTAAAATTTTATTGATGATTATTATTTATTATTTATTATTATTATTTATTATTATTGATTATTTATTATTATTATTTATTGATTTATTGGACAAGATTTTCTGCTCCCACCATCCGATGTCCTGATGGAAAAGAGCCAGTTGGGCAAAAATTGGTTAGTTTTGCTTCATTTTTGTTAACAATTGTTAATTGCTTAAAGGTCCCAGCGGGACCTTTGAACAGAGGCCGGTGTGGAGTCACTGACTCTATTTGTGACGAATTTTTGTCCTTAATTTTCAATTTTATTCTTAATTTTAATAATTATTCTTATTTTTTATCACTATTATTAATTTTTATTGCTATTCTTAATTATTATAGTTTTTTCTTGAGCACAGAAAATAGACCACGGAGCAAATATTGTGTAATAAAGTCAGTGATTGGTGCTGCTTATTACAATTGTTGCAATTTCCTGCATATTAGCTTTACATTTTGGTTTTAAGCAGTTGAATCACTGGAATTAAATTAGATGGGAATTATACAGACTATCGATTTAAAAGAAATGCTTTGTACGAAAAATTGTGTTGTTTCATTTTCCTGGTAGCCAGAATTTGTTATTCTTAATAGTAATTTTAATCTGCATTTTAATTTTAAGATTTTATCCACGACGCTCATATTTCCCATTCATTTTGACTTTGTCAAGTCATTGGACATTAACTGCTAAGGGAGAAAAGGGGTTTTTTTGCTCTTTTCAGTTGTAAAATGACATAATAAATGCACCTTTTCCTGCTTTTACAGAAAGCTGTTAAGGCAATGCTTAATTAAACCAGTTGTAAATCGATCAGGAATGAAGAATGCAATAAAATAACTGTATTATTATTAATTAAGTTTGGGAATGAAGAGCTTCATAATCTATTTTAAGCATATTTTCTTTTTTTTTGCATTTGTAAAAGGCAAATTAAAAATAAATCAGCAATAACCGGTGGTTGCACAAAAATCTTTCCACTGAATGCAGTAGTTTGGGAAACTCCAGAGAAATACTGGAAAATCAGGGAAAAGAAAAAGAAAAGGTTTGAATGATGAAAACAACTTGTTTTAACCCTTTCGTATGCTGCAAAATTCACATCGGGACAAATCTGTTTAATATTCAGCAGCAGGGGCTGCAAAGGAAGGGGGAAAATCAAAGCTGCCAACATTGGGAAAATGAAGTGAAGTGAAGTGAAGTGAAGTGAAGTGAAGTGAAGTGAAGTGAAGTGAAGTGAAAAGTGAAGAATTGAAGTGAAGTGAAAAGTGAAGTGAAGTGAAGTGAAGAGTGAAATAAAGTGAAGTGAAAAGTGAAGTGAAGTGAAGTGAAGTGAAGTGAAAAGTGAAGAATTGAAGTGAAGTGAAAAGTGAAGTGAAGTGAAGAGTGAAATAAAGTGAAGTGAAAAGTGAAGTGAAGTGAAGTGAAGAAGTGAAGTGAAGAAGTGAAGTGAAGTGAAGAGTGAAATAAAGTGAAGTGAAAAGTGAAGTGAAAAGTGAAGTGAAGTGAAGTGAAAAGTGAAAAGTGAAGTGAAGTGAAAAGTGAAGTGAAAAGTGAAGTGAAAAGTGAAGTGAAAAGTGAAGTGAAAAGTGAAAAGTGAAGTGAAAAGTGAAGTGAAGTGAAGAGTGAAATAAAGTGAAGTGAAAAGTGAAGTGAAGTTAAAAGTGAAGTGAAGTGAAGTGAAAAGTGAAGCGAAAAGTGAAGTGAAGAAGTGAAGTGAAAAAGCGTTTTCTGACAAATAACTGCCCAAGCAAAAAATCACTGATATGTTTGTATTTCTTTTCCTTCAGGATGTTTTAGAGATAAAGGTTTCGCACCAAGGTTACGCTGATCCAAATAATCTGAGGTTCACCCAAATTAAGATTTTGGGGCTGAGCTCAACCGTCCGGAGGGTGATGGTGTCGCAGGACGGGCAAGAAATTCCATCTCCTCACGTCGTGTCGTACAACAGTGAAAAACAGGTATATCCATTTAGTTTTCCTCCAGAATTAATGATTCTAGTCACAAATCATGGTCGTGCTGTTCAGTGAGACCCCCGGAGCTAAAATCCATTGATGTTTAATTCAACTGACTATTATTCAGTTATCAATTTATGACTCAGTGTTGAGTTGTGTTTCCGTCTGCCCTTCAGCCAAAAGACAATGTGTTAATATATTAAAATGTAGAATTATTATAGGAAAGGAATATTGATAATAGAAATATAATATGTAAAATCAACAGGAGCATAACATAATGTACTATAATGAGCTAATATAATATGCTATAATGTAACATAATATATGATATAATTATTATAATTAACATAGTATAATAGGATAGAATATAGTAGGATGTAAGGTAACATGATATAATAGGATAGGATATAATATAGTATCAAAAAAGATAAATTAAGAAGGTAACGAGAAGCAATCTGAAATAAGAACTGTCAATTTTTTATAATACGGCTCTTTTTTCAATATGTTTTCCCAAGGTCCTGGAAATCACGGGCCTGGCACTTCGATGAGGCCAAGGCTGCACGTTGCAGTGCAGTTAAAACGCCCGCGAATCCCACGGAACTTCCTCATGTTCACAAACTCTTTTTGAATTCTTCAGATGTTTTGGGGTAAAAACATGTACAGGGGGGCTGTTTTAGGTTCTTTTGTGCAGAACAGAGTTGTGGTTTTGTTTTGGCCTCATTTTTAAATGAATTGGACAAACTTGGTCTTTCCAAATGAAGAGATGAACGTGAAATGAGGTGATTTCCATAACGCAAATTTTGTTCTATTTTATTTTATTTTATTTTATTTTATTTTATTTTATTTTATTTTATTTTATTTTATTTTATTTATTTTATTTTATTTTATTTTATTTTACTTTTTTATTTTATTTATTTTATTTTATTTTGTTTTATTTTATTTTATATTTTATTTTATTTTACTTTTTTATTTTATTTTTCTTTTTTATTTTATTTTACTTTTTTATTTTATTTATTTTATTTCATTTTATTTCATTTCATTTTATTTCATTTTCTTTTATAAAAATATTGGCATGAACTGAGGGCATGTGGGGCAATAAATCCGCCCACATTTTTCTTCCCTGCTTGTTTATGAGTTGAGATTACAGATAATTATTTAAGGGCAATCACATGGATTGATTTAAAAGATTCTGCAGTTGTTGATCTATAAAATATTAAGGCACTTGCAAGAAATCCTCAGCAGCTTTGCCCGGCCTTAGCCAGGCACTCAAGTGCTCCAGCATGTCGATCCGAAGTTGTGTAAAATTAAACATGACATTTGAATGTTAACTAAAAACAAACAAAAAAATTGAAGTTTTATTGAGGTTTTTATTGAATTTTTATTTCATGGAAGGTAATGTTGTAAATTTACTGGAATTAGTGTTTCACACAACAGCAGGTGGGAGAGAGGAGGGAGGAGATGTTAGAGAAAAGCACTGCAGACACCAAGGTCATATCCCACAGGGCCCAAGCAGGTCCCTCAGCAGGCCAAAGCTTGCTCTCCTGAAATCCTGCTCTTGCCCTTGTTCTCATCTCCCAGGAGCCTCAGCTCCACTTTCCCATCCCTGACTGTTCCACCCTGACCAACTCTTTCTGGCTTGTAAGTGTGAAGTCCCACAGGACACCTCACCCCACTGACTCCTCAGTCACCCGGGTCAGGAAGATGTTGTCACTGAGCTCCAAACCCTCCTGGATGGCTGGTTCCTTGCAGATATTGGGATATCTCAGGTCTGCCACGAGGACATGGTCCTGGAAACATGAGGCTTCTTTCATTTGTCTGGAGGAGGCCTCATCTCTTTCCTCTTCCTCATCAGTGAGTCTGTAGCTGATGTCCAGTCACCACAACACAGCCCATGTTGTTCTGCCCTCTCATGCTGACTCCTCAACCTTCAGCTGACATTGTCTGTCCCCAGGTAGAGCTCCACACATTCCTGCTGGTCTTTCATATGGAGGGAAACTTCAAAGTCCAGACCTTTGGCATTATGAGTATCAGACGCCCAAGGCCCCACAGTTTCTGCAGGAGATGGTATTTGTAGTGCCCTTCAACTCCACATCCTGGTATCTTGGGAGAGACACCCTTATCAGGATAAGCCGTCTGCATGCAAACATTATGAGCTGAACAAATGGAGCTTCACTCAAGGGACAGTGCATACCTTGAGAAAATCTGGTGTTCGCCCATCAGAAAGCTCTAAAGATTTAAAAAGGGAAGTGACCAGTTCTGTATCGGGGCAGGAGAACAACCCCATCCATCAGGACAGAGCAGGACCTGACACGCTGAGCAGTGACCCTGAGGAGAAGGGCCTGGGCACTACAAGGTCCCCACACCAGCCCGTGGTGCATGCTCACCATGAACAAGGCAGCTGCACATGGGGCTGCATGAGGAGCAGCGTGGGGACCCAGACACCTGCAGTTCTCATCCCATTCGGTTCAGCACTGGTGTGACCCCACACACGTGTGTGTGCCAGTGTGCGGCTTCCCAGTTTGGAGAAGCAGGGAGGAACTGCAGAGTGCAGGGCTGTGCCAAGGCAGGTACAGCACCTTGTGCACATGGTGTGGGGTGCTGAGGGACCTGGGCTGCTTTGGCCCAGAAGCGCTGGGGAGGATGCAGCAGTGCAGGAGTAGCCTGAGAGTGCGTGAAGGGTGGTTTCAGAGGTGGTGGAGGTTTTCTGCATATTGGGAAAGAGCATGAGAAAGAAATAATGGCCAAAGTGCAGCTGGGGAGGTCCAGGCTGGACATGAGCAGAAAGGAATGTGAGTGGAAGGGCAGTGCTGTGGTGGAGCAGGTCAGCAGAGGGAGTCTGCATCAGCCCAAGGCTTTGTGCTTCAAGGACCAGCTGGGGAGGATGGAGAGATCTCAGCAAAGAAGGAAGATGCTCAGACAAGAGCAAGGTGGGGCAGCAGGGGGGATGTCTCCAGCCTGCAGGGACAGAGGTGCAGGGGATGCCACAGCACAGAACAGGCTGTCCTGGAGATGATCAAGGGATGGAAAGAGGCTGAAAGCCCCACCAGACATGAACTCCTTCTCCCCTTGGCTATGGCTGTTGTCTGCACCTCTGATGCCTGTGAGGAGACACCTTGTCCTTCCAGCACAGGGGCCTCATGGCCTCCTTGTCCCCAGCCAGGAACCTGGGAGGTGTGAGCCCATAGTCCTGCCCTTGGCCTTGCACAGCCCCACATCACACTGTCCCAGGAAGGGCCATGGGCAATGTGGGAGGGACAGGATCTGACTTCCCATGGTACAAAGTCAGGGCTTGGCTTTTGGTTAAAGAAACACAGCCAGGTTTCCTCAGCATCAGAAACATCTTTACTTTGCTTTTCCTGACCTCCAGTTTTCTTCTCTAACCAAGCCTGGATATTGTTTCTCAGTAGTTTCCCTTAGTGGGATCCATTAACAGTACAAGAAACTTTGCAGTTTGAATCTGAATCTGACTTCTTGAGAAGTTTCTTCAACTTCCTCCAGGGCCTGAGATCCATGGAGTCAGCACCAAACCCACCAGAGGGGTCATTAAAGCGCCCTGGGCTGCTCCTGTGCTGCTGAGCTGGGCTGGGCTCCTGGGACACAGGGAGCTCATGGCAGCGGCAGCACTGCAGAGAGACAGCTCTGCCCAGGAGCAGCTCCTCTGCACACGCAGCAGGGCTGAGGGCTCTGCCTGGGGATCTCAGGAGACGAGCAAGGCAGAGAGAGATTAAAGGTGGTCAGGACTGGGAGGATGACTGAGAGCTCACTGGAGGAGAAACCTTTGCAGCCCTTGCCATGGTAAGTCTCTGGGTGCAGGGCAGTGCAGCTGTAGCTCCTGGAGGCATCTCCTGAACCTGGCACAGGCACAGCTTGTGGGATCTGTAAGGACGGGGCTCTTGTCAGGCCATGTTGAACAGCTGTGAAGCCGGGTGAGCACCCAGGGGTGCCCAGGGCTGTCCTGCAGAGCAGGGTCCCTGCACCCCAGGGCTGTGCTGGGCAGGGACTCTGCCACCCTCCAGGGTCAGCGCTCAGCCTGCCTGGAAGATCCCATGGCAGCAGCTGTGGGTGGGAGGAGCGACCCCCGGCAGGGCAGGCAGGGAGCTTGTGGGGTTGAAGGGGGCTGTGTGGGTCAGGGCTGCTCAGAGCTCCAGATCCCCCCACAGACATGGCAGAGGGGCCTTCTGAACAAGGACATCAACACATGAACAGCCACAAGGGAAGGAGTCTGTGCTTTCAGTTTTCCACTCTTGCTCGTCTGGGTGTGCAGTGGGAGATGGGGATTTATTTCTCTCTTTGGAGCAGACACTGAGACCCCAGTTCTCGTTAGGACGTGTCTGAGCTGCTCCTGAGCCCCTGCACACACAGAGCTGCCCCTGGGCAGTGCCAGGAGGTGTGAGCAGGACAGAGCTGAGCACACAGCGGGTGGGACGGGGTCTGTGACACTGACAGGGAGCAGACCAGGGACAGAGACACAGCTGCAGGCAGCACAGACATGGGCAGGGAGAGTTAACTGCTACCAGAAATGCTTGGACAGGATTTAGGGACTTCTCTCACATGCTCTCGATTGCAGACACATTTCCCAGTGCAATCCCTGGTCTCCTCTCCTCCCCAGCAGACCCTCTGTCCCAAAGCCATGGGGTCCAGGTCATGAATCTCCACCTCAGCAGCTGGACCTCCAGGTGAAGGGTTCCTGGAACGGAGTATTCAAATAAGGTGCTAAAAGTACTTGCTCTCCAGTGCCATTATGTGAGTGGCAGCAGCACAGCCGGGTCAGGAGAAGGTTCCCCAGCATGCCCGTCTGCCTTTCTGTCCTTGCTTTATTTTCTGGTAGCACTGCAGTGTCCTTCCCTGTTTCTCCACCTGTCCGTGCTGCTCTTGCTCTCTGGGGTGTGGGTGGGAGTGTGGGTCAGTTTTTGTTCTGACACCAATTCAATGGATCTTGCCCCAGAGCTGTGTTCATGGAAAACAGATGCCCAAGCTGCATTTTAAACAGTGATGAACAGTTTTTCTCAGTTAGTAGAAAGAGAGAATGAGCTGAAACATCCCTCCATCAGGGAGGGGGTTTTCCATGAGAAACAGCATGTTTATTTTCCTCAGAGAAGTCTCCCCTAACTTGTCACTGTCCTTTCCTCCTTGCACAGGTCCTCATGCCCACAGGCAGCCAATGTCCAACAGCAGCTCCATCACCCAGTTCCTCCTCCTGCCGTTCACAGACACACGGGAGCTGCAGCTCTTGCACTTCTGGCTCTTCCTGGGCATCTACCTGGCTGCCCTCCTGGGCAACGGCCTCATCATCACCACCATAGCCTGGGACCAGCACCTCCACACCCCCATGTACTTCTTCCTGCTCAGCCTCGCCCTCATTGACCTGGGCTCCATCTCCACCATTCTCCCCAAGTCCATGGCTAATTCCCTCTGGGATTCCAGGGCCATCTCATACTTGGGATGTGCAACACAGCTCTTTTTGTTTCTCTTCTTGATCACAGCAGAGTATTGTCTCCTCACAGTCATGTCCTATGACCGCTACATTGCCATTTGCAAACCCCTGCACTATGGGACCCTCCTGGGCAGCAGAGCTTGTGTCCACATGGCAGCAGCTGCCTGGGCCACTGGGTTTCTCAATGCTCTGCTGCACACGGCCAATACATTTTCACTGCCCCTGTGCAAGGGCAATGCCCTGGGCCAGTTCTTCTGTGAAATCCCCCAGATCCTCAAGCTCTCCTGCTCACACTCCTACCTCAGGGAAATTTGGCTTATTGTAGTCAGTGCCTGTTTAACTTTTGGCTGTTTTGTGTTCATTGTGGTGTCCTACGTGCAGATCTTCAGGGCCGTGCTGAGGATCCCCTCTGAGCAGGGACGGCACAAAGCCTTTTCCACCTGCCTCCCTCACCTGGCTGTGGTCTCCCTGTTCGTCAGCACAGCCATGTTTGCCCACCTGAAGCCCCCCTCCATTCCCTTCCCATCCCTGGACCTGGTGGTGTCAGTTCTGTACTCGGTGGTGCCTCCAGCAGTGAACCCCCTCATCTACAGCATGAGGAACCAGGAGCTCAAGGATGCCCTGAATAAACTAATGGCGGGAAGCTTTTCACAAATAATAAAGTGTCCGTCATCTGCTCTTTGAGAGATAACAGTTTTAATGTAACTCATTAGAGGCCCAGACTTCTGTGTGTGTGTGTGGTGGTGGTGGTGTGGTTTTTTTGTAATAAATCATTATATTTTTCTCATCCCCTTCTCATCCCTTTTCTCATCCCTTTCTCATCCTTAATTGTCTGTAGTTTTTCAAACCCACTGCCTGTATAAATATGAAGCCATGCTCTCTGCAAAATAAAGGTCAATGCTGTGACTTTTTTTCTCTGAGATTCTTCCTCCAAGGCCTATTTTGAGCTGCAGGGACTATCTCTTTGTCCATGGGAGGAGGGGAAAACAGCTCTGGCATGGCAGCCCTGCCATGGAGCAGCAGCGCTTGTTCTTCCAGAGCTGTTCTGGTTCCACTCCCACACTCTCCTTCTCATCCCTTGTGTTGGTGCAAGGCCTGAGTGCTCTGGCAGCTTGGTCACCGTCCTGCTGTGTGGCAGTTCTTCTAGAACATGGCCAAGAAAGTGGCCACAGACGCAAACCCCAGGGAACAGCTGAACAGTGTGTGTGTGCAGGGCTGGCACACAGCAGTGTCCTCTCACAGCCAGGCTCCTGCCAGAGACCTGCAGGACCAGCAGAGCAGGGGCTGGGCTGTGCTCCTGTGCACTGGACACCCCACAGAAGGAGCCTCAGGTCAATCATCATCAACTGGCCCTTCACAACTACCATTCACAGCATTGGCTTCTCACCCACAGAGGTTGTTCTTCCCTCCATGGATGGACACTCAATGAATAGTTCAGCAGTCCCTGTTTGCGTTGTACAGATGAGATGTGAGCACACACATCATGTACGTGAGGTGACATGAATGTGAGCGAGCATAAACACCATCAACTATTCCTTGGGGCTCCATGAAGGTCCGTGGCACAGACAGTGGCTTCAGGCCACATCACATTGGGAAACCACCTGAATGCAGCACTGGGATATGCATCCTAGATCTGAGGTCTCCGTGTCCATTCCTCATGACGTTGGACATCTCAGATGAGTGCAGAGCAGGTGACACACCACAGGGATGAGGTGTCTCCTGTCTCTTTGGAGTGGCAACAGGAGGCCAGAGGGACACTGTGACTCCTGCCTCTGTGTGTAAAATGGACAGACTCTGTCTCTGAGCACACCTGGGTGCATAAGGAGTCCTGAGACCAGCTCTGATGCGGACACCTCACAGAACCCTGATATTTCTGTGTGTGACTCCAGGAACAAACCCCCCTGGATCAGTGAGATTCATCTCAGCTGCTTTGGACAGGATCATTGCAAGTGCTCTTGTCTGCTACATCACCCTTGCCCTTGATTCCACATTGTGCTCTCAAAAGTGCCCTAGAAACCAGAGAGGTTCTGGGGTCCTTAAAAAATGCAGAACTCAGTCCCATCTTCAAGAAGAGCACAAACAGGAATGGGGAGAATAACAGTCTGGCCACCCTACCTCCCTCCTTGGGAAGGGGATGGGACAAGCCTCCTGCAGCCATTTCCAGGAATGTGAAGGACAAGGAAGGGATTGCTGAACTCAAATGGACAGGGGAAGGAAAGGCATGTTGTGTACAGGGTGTTTGCAAGGCTCAGCCATGGTCTCCTTCTGGCCAGAGTGGTGCTGATGAGGCTCAAGAAGTGGATGCTGGGTGGGAAGTTGGCTGAACCATCAAGCCCAAATATCACCAGTGGTACAAAGTCCTCCGTGCAGCCAGATACTGGTGTCATCTCTCAGTGACCAGCACTTGGACCAACACTGTTGAACATCTCTATTCTCCCCTTTTATGATGTATCAGAGAGCACTTTCAGTGCCTTTGAGGATGATGCAAACCTGGGTGGAGGCCTTGAGCAACCTCACCTGGTTCACCCTGAGCAGGAGAGTGAGACAAGAAGAGTGAGACAAGGGCTCTCTGCAAACCTGAGTTATTCTGTGGTTTGACAGAATTTTTGCCTTGGAGAGGTTTCAGGAGAGAGAATAGGTATAGAGATATAGAAGGTGTTAACATAAAAAAAAGCAGTTCCAGTGAGGAGTGCTTTTCACTTACATTGTGAGTAGGAAATATATTTGACAAATTTGAACAAGGTGAGGAGGTGAGATGGGTGTCTACAGCCTGTGGGAAAGAGGGGCAGGTATAGGAATGTGCTTCTGTCTTTGTCAGGTCCTGGGTGCTAAGGAGGGGGAATGGATGGTTGTGGTATTATGAGGTTACATGTGTCTCAGACACTCATAATCCAGTCAGAATCCTGTGGCTCTGAAGGAGACAGTGAGGTCAGTTCTGTCTCTGGAGGTGACAGCCCAGCAGCAGGGACATGGCTGGGAAAGAACCTCAGCCTAAGTATGACAAATCCTACCCAGGAAGAGGCCTTGGAGACAGGTTGTCACATCCATCCCACCTGAGAACATGATGGGACAGCAGCAGGGACATGGTCGTGTGTATGAGAGAAGCTGAAAGGCCAGCAGCACTCATGGGATTTAGGAGATCATGGTGAGGTGACTTCTCTCTGGTCAAGTGCAAGACGACTAGAAGAATAACATTTTGGGATCTCTGCTTGATGGGCAGTGTCTGAGGTGGTAAAGCTTTCTCAAGTAGTGGGAAAAAGCAGCAGAGAAAAAAAACCAAAGCCACCAAGTGCAGATGGGGAAGTGGAGACTGGTTATCAGGAAGAAAAAATGTCACTGTAAGAGCAGTGCTGTGGGGCAAGAGGTGACCCAGAGGGAGCTGGATCAGCCCATGGTTTGTGTGCCAAAGAGCAGCCAGTGAGGGTGCAGACACAGCAGTGAAGGTGCAGAAATGCTGGGCTGAGAGCAGGTGGGGAAGCGAGATGGGTGTCTGCAGCCTGCAGGGAAAGAGGGGCAGGGGCAGCACCGTGTAGAACAGCTTGTGGTGGAGATGGCAAAGGGCGCTGTAAGGCTGGAAGGGACCCACAGAACCCAGGTCTCTGTCCCCTTGGCCAGGGCAGTTGTCTCTGCCACTGAGGCCCAGGAGAAGACATGTTGTCCTCATGGCACTGGGGCCTCGGTGCCTCCTTGCAGCCCCATGGGGAAGCTGGAAGTTGTTGTCCCAGTGTTGTCCTTCCCTGGGCCTTGCACACCCACATCCCACGGTCCCAGGAAGAGCCCTGAGCCGTGTGTGAGGGACAGGATCCCCCTTCCCATTGCCTGCAGGTCATGGTTCCTCCTTTCTGCTTCAGAAGGCAAACCGAGGGGTTTCTGAGCATCAGAGCTGAAGAAAAGACCCAAAGGAGACCTCATGGTGGCTGCAGCTTCCTCACAAGGGGAGAAGGAGGAGAAGGGACTGATCTGTTCTCTGTGGCGACCAATGAAAGAACCCAAGGAAATGGAGGAAAGATGTGCCAGGAGAGGGTCAGTGGGACATGAGGAAAAGGTTCTTCACCCAGAGGTGCTGGACACGGAACAGGCTCCCCAAGGAGGTGTCACGGCCCCAACCTGACAGTGTTCAACAAGAGACTGGACAACGTCCCCAGACACACGGTGTGACCTGTGGGGTGTTCTGTGCAGGGACAGGAGATGGACTCCATGATCCTTGTGGGTCCTTCCAACTCAGGACATTCATTGATTCTATGAAATACTAGGTGAAACATCCATGTTTTCATTGTGCAAATGAGTTGTAAACATACACATCATGTGCATGTCCACTGTGTGCATGTGGTGAGACGAACCCAAGGGAGCACAAATGCCATCAGCTATTCCTTGGAGTGCCATAAAGGTCAGTGGGACAGAGACGGTGTTCAGGGGTCTTTTCCAACCTGTGCTATTGTAGGATTCCATGAATCTTTTCCTAGTAGAGCTTTTCATATCAGAAAAGACAGAGAAAGAAGAAGAAAATTAGGTGCAGAAGCAGAGATGTAAAATGCCCCAGAGTAAATACAGCAGCTCCTCTGAGGAACGTTTCTCCACTCAAACCCTTGATAGGAAATTTATCAGATACATTTGATGAAAGCAGCTCAGTTTGATCTGCTCACACACTGGACCACAAGGAGGGTGATGGTGGGTACGATGCCATGTGGTCACTTGTGTCTCAGGAACTCATAGTGCAGTAGGAAGCCAATGGCTGTGGAGGGGACTGTGAGGTCACTTCTGCCTCTGCAGGGGATTGGCCAACAGCAGGAACAGGGCTGGGAAAGGACTGTGAGGTCACACACACGAGACGAGCAATCAGGCCCAATCAGCATGGCTGGATGAAAGGCAGGTCCTGCTTGACCACCCTGATCTCCTTCTATGACAAGGTGACCGGCTGAGCAGATGAGGGAAAGTCTATCGTGGGGAGTGAATCCGCCACACAGGCTGTGGGTGTTGTGTCCTTAGACTGCAGTAAAGCCTTTGACACCGTGTCCCACAGCATCTCCTGGAGAAGCTGCAGCTCGTGGCCTGGATGGTGTATCTGCGATGGGTAAAGAACTGTCTGGAAGGCATTTTGTCCCCTGGAGCCATTTGTCCCCTTCCTGTTCACATGGGCATCCCATGAATGCATCACTGCTCTACCCCAGTGTAGACAGGCACAAGGCCTTCTCCACCTGGACCTCTCACCTCACCTGTGCCACTGGTTTCTACAGCAGCCCCATCCTGGACTGTGGGATGCCCATAACAGCCCTCCCAAGACAGTTTGACAAAGTCTTTTTTCTCCACCATCCCCACATCCCTGCTCAATCCCCTCATATACAGTTCAAGGACCATAAAGGTTGGGTTCAAGTGGGGCATTGAGAAAAACGATCAGGAAAGCTTTGAGGTGCACAGAGAGCCCATCAACATGTTGGCAAGCTGCTCTCTTTCGAACAAGGCCAGAAGACCAGCACAGCATTTGCTGTGTCCCAGAAACTCGCCTGGAAGGTTGGGATATGGAGAAAAGGTTTGGTCTGGGAAGGGACAGACAGGGGCTGGTGGAACTGGCTGGTGTGACCGTCAGACGTCTCTCCAACACCTCAGAAAAGTCCTGGCTCTCAGGGAGGCTGCATGGTCCTCTGAGAAAGAAAATATCAAAAATGACTTATCATGGAATCATAGAATAATTGTGGCTGCAAGAGACCCTTAGGATCATTGAGTCCAAACATAATTTAATTCTGGCAATAAAGCATGTCCCTAGAGCCTCATCTGTATTTCTTCTGAACACCTTTCAGTGATGGGGACTCCACAACCTCACTGGGCAGTCTGTTTCATTGCTTCAAAACCCTTTCCCTGAAGAATTTCTTCCTCATATCCAATCTAAACCTCCCCGTGTGCAACTTGAGGCCATTTCCTCTTGTCCTATCACTTGCTACTTGGGAGAAGAGACCAACACCCACCATGATAAAACCTCTTTTCAGGTAGTTGTAGACAGCGACAAGGTCTCCCCTCAGCCTCCTTTTCTCAAGGCTGAACAGCCCCAGCTCCCTCAACCGCTCCTCGTAAGACTGGTGCTCCAGACCCTTCACCAGCCTTGTCACCCTCCTCTGAACTCTCTCCAGCACCTCAATGTCTTCCTTGTCATGAGGGGCCGAGAACTGACCCCAGGATACAAGGTGCAGCCTCACCAGTGCCCAGTACAAAGGGATGATCACTTCTCTAGTCCTGCTAAAGCTCTGATTGAATCAAGGCTTGAACACCTTGGTGTGACCCAGTTGGTGACAGGTTGGACTGCAGACTCCTGAGGTCCCTTCAACCTCAGTTCTCTCATGATCCCATTGTGATGTTGGGCTCTGTTTCTAACTGGAGCAGAGCAGGCGATGATGGGGCAGGATCCACCTGTGCTGTAGGTGACCATCTAAACCAACATCTCAACCAGTGACCCAGCCAACCCCTCAGTGTGACTCGCTCTGGGCAACGTGTGAGGAGTCCTGGGCAGGGAAGGTTCAGAGGGCATGGGGCGCTGTGCAAGACACAACATGATCTTGGCTTCATGCCTGCAGGCCCATCAGATGTCAGTTGATGTCAATGGATATTAAAATAAGAAGAACTGAAGACAAAGATCCAAAGCAAAGGAACGCGTCAACCTTTTTCTTTCTTTGTTTCTTTCTTTGTTTATTTGTTTATTTGTTTCTTTGTTTCTTTCTTTGTTTATTTGTTTGTTTGTTTGTTTCTTTCTTTCTTTCTATTTATTCATGTATGCATTTATGTATTTATGTGTTTAAGTATTTATTTACTTATTTACTTACTTATTTATTTACTTATTTAGTTAGTTACTTACTGATTTATTTATTTATTTACTGATTTACTTCTTAACTTAATTATTTATTTACTTACGTATTTATTTATTTATTTATTCATTCATTCATTCATTCATTCATTCATTCATTCATTTTAAAGTCTTTGTAGGGGAGTCTCTTTTCTTTGGAAAGGAAAGAGTTTTCCAAAACTGGGCATGGATTTAGGACACAAATGTCTTCAGCTCCAGGGACACAAACACCTGGTGCCAGTGTAGATGCCCCGGGAACCCCAGCCCAGGCTCCACCTGCACTGCAAGGTGCTCTGGTCTCCCCAGGTCCTGTGTGATAGATGCCAATCCCAGGCCAGCACCTCAGGTACACTGGGGCCCCTAAAATGGCACTGGCTGTTTATGGTGAGAAGCTGATGACTGATGTTTGTCTGAAAACGTGCACTTTCTTGTGGTTGTTTTGTTTGTGGTTTGTTTTGTTGGTTTTGTTGCTGTTTTGTTTGTGGTTTTGGTTGTTGTTATTGTTTAATTTGTTTGAGTTTTTTTTTGCTTTGTTTTTTTGGGGTTTTTTGTTTCTTTTGTTTGTTTGGTTTGTTTTTTTGATTGGAGATCTTTGTTTAGTTTTTTTTTTTTTTAACATATTAAAATTTAAAAGAAAAAAAGCCAAAAAGTGAGTTATGGGGAAGTGTAATAAGGGTAGGAGAAGAAATATTGATCTTCCCCTGTACTTCTATTACCAACAGTCTATTATTTCATCTCCCTCATCATTCAGGAGTTCCCACCTCTCCTGATTAAATGTCCCTGCCCAAGGACAACTTTCTAGCACTGTCTGGACGTTTGCCCTTCCCAGTGCTCTCAGGTTTCTCCTCCACTTGCTCTTTGGTCATTCAGTGGCCTCTCAGCTGTCTGGTTTCTGCTTTGAGCTTCAGGGAGTTACAAACTTGCCCCATTCTTCAGAGCTCTAATTAACATGGCAGTCAACACATTCATTGTGTTTATTTCTATCCTCTCCTATCTCTCTGTCTAAAGCAGTTCTTGTGTGGGTGTCCCTTGTGGATGCTGGACCTCATCAGATCCAGCTTACACACACAGCTGAGGAAAGTGTTTTGCTGTTTATTAAACTGTGCAGTGTTTGCACAGGAGAGCAGGTGGAGCTGGTGCACAGGAGCTGCAGCATCTCCTGCAGAGCTCAGTGGAGAAGTCTGATGGAGGAAAAGTGATGCAATGTCTGGTGGCCAATGAGGGAACCTGCAGACTGGGGGTGGGGGTGAGGAGCCAGGTTGTCCATACAGTGTCTAGCCTCAAGGGACTGTTCTCCTGCCTGTCCAGATGTCTTCAGGAGACCCTCGGGATCAATGCCCAGTGTAGAATGCTGCTGTCACTTCTTCCATACACTGAAAAATGATAGAAAATACCCTGGAAAGAAAAAAACCCTCCTTTATGAAATCTTCTTTGAAATCTTCATCAGCAAGTGTCCCATTGAAACCTCTCCAGTTAGCTCTACAAGTCTTGAAGATTTGAAGAAAATTAGGGAAAGAAACATCGCTCGTTAGGGCTTTCTGTGTTTTAATGAGCCCCGTGGCGTATTTGGTGCTGAGTCCATGAACCTCAGATACCAAGAACAGACTGAACAATCTGCTCAAGAAGTCCAAGTCAGAACAAACTCCAAAGTACCTTGAAGCATTAATGGGCCCCACTGAGGGCTGTTACTGACAAAGCCTCCCCAGGGACTCGTTAGAGCAGATAATTGGAGGCAGTGATTGCATCAGGCAAAGGCAAAGTGCAGCAGCTCTGATGCTGAGAAAGCCCTTGGTTTGTCTGATGAAGGACAATGGCCAAGCCTTGAGCCCCTGCCCCTGGGAAGGGAGATCCTGTCCCTCACAGGTGGCTCAGGTGGGGAGTGCGATGCCCAGTGCAGGACAATGGTGTCATACCTCCTTGTCTCCCTGGGGGGGTGCAAGGAGGCAAAGAAGCCCCATGGCCATGACGACTGTGTCTTTTCTTAGGCCTTGTTGGCAGGGACATCAGCCATAGCCAAGGGGACAAAGACCTTGGCTCTTTCAGGGACATCCAGGCTCACTCTTGGCCATGTCCACCATGGTCCATCCTGCACTGTCCCAGGCCTGTGGCTGTTTCCCCACAGGCTGCAGACACCCCATGCACTTCCCCACCTTGTTCTCAGCCCAGTGTGTCCCCACCTGTGCTGCTGTCTCTCCATCCGCACCAGCTGTTCCTTGAAACACAAAGTCATGGCTGATCCAGAGTTCTTCTGAGTGACCACAGCACTGCACTCAGAATGACATTTCTTTATCCTGAGCTCCACTCTGGACCTCCAGAGCTGCAGTTTCTGATGGTTTTCCTTTCTCATGCTGTTTCCCAACAACAACAACAACAAAAAAAATAAAAATTGACACCATATTGGAAAGTGATTTTCAAGTTTTGTGAAGCTACTACTGCCCTTTCTTGTCATGGTTTTACCACAGCCACCAACCAAGACCATGACAGCTGCTCACATCCTGCTCCCAGGCCCCAGGTGGGATAAGGGAGAGAAGTGAATGGGAAGGGAGAAACTTGTGGGTTTAGACAAAAAATTAATAAGACAATAAAAATAATACACTACTACTAGTAATATACTTATACTAAGATATACATAAAGTAAAATATATGACACGCAGTGCAATCCCCCACAGAACTCCAGTTGTGCTGAACAGGCAGCCCAAAAGAAGAGAGCACCCTGGTCCTGAACAGCTGATCCCAGCAAGAGAAAGTACAAGTGCGAAAGGCAGAGAGGCCCAAGGGCCAACTGAAAAACAGCAAAACGTCATAAATCTGAACTAACACTGAACTCCCAATAGAATGGAACTTCCGAACAGAGCTAAGCAATGTAGCCGGAAAACCAAAACTAATGGGCTGGAAAAGGCATCTTTATACTGAGCATGACACTAATGGTAGAGAATAGCTTGTTGATTGACCTGGATGTCAATCAATGTGCTGTCCTGTCTGTGCCCTCTCCTGCCAATTTGCACCTGCAGCTGCGCTCCAGAGAAGTCCTTGGTTTCACTGACAATAGTCAAGGTAAGTTAAATAGAAATAGATAAATTAAATTAAGAAAATATACTCAGTGCTATCCCCCGTGTAACTCCAGTCACACAGAGCAGCCAGTGCTGCAGAAGGGAGCGCCTTGGTCCTGAACAGCCCATCCCAGCAAGAGAGAGCAAAAGGGCAACAGGCAGAAAGGCCCAAAGGCCAACGGCAAAATGGCAGAACGGCAAAAGGCCGAACTGACATCGAACTCCTGACAGAATGAAACTTCTGAAAGGAACTGACCAAACCAGCTGCAAAACCCAAAGTAACGGATGTAACAAGCCCTAAAAGCCGGCTCCAGCTTTAGACTGAGCATGGCGCTAATCATAGGGAATATTTCATTGATCAGCCTGCATGTCAATCCAGGTGCTGTCCTGTCTGTGTCCCCTCCTGCCAATCTGCATCCGCAGCTGGATGGCCAAAGAAGTCCTTGGTTTTCCTGACAACAGCCAAGATATCAGTGAGTTCTGATGTTCCTTTCATAGCAAATGGCAAACACTGTAAAGCTGCTAAAAGGAAAAATTAACTCTATCCCAGGGAAGAAACAGCGTTATCTCATTATTCTCATAGTAAATCTAAACAAAAGACTGTACTGGCTGTGAAGAAGAGAGGTTCAAAATGCATGAGGAAAATTAACCCAGTTTCACTAAAACCAGCACGTTTCCTCAGGCTCCCCTTCACCAGGCTAAAGAAGTTTGGGTCTCTCAACATCTCCACACGTGACCCAGACTTTCTCTGGCCACACGACAGCTCCTCCCGTTCCTCCAGAATGTGGAACCTCACACTGGGACACACGGCTCCAGATGTGACCACACCCGTGCTGAGTCACGATGGACAATAACTGCCCATGTCTGGGTGGCCACGCTCCTCCCAGTGCAGCCCAATGTGCTCATGGGCATGTTCCTGTTTAGCACCACTGAGAACTGGCTGAACATCCAGGCTCAGAGGGTTGTGACCAGTGGCACAAAGCCCAGCAGGAGGCACCATGAGGAGCACTGAAGGACACCATATCCCTACCCAACATCTTCTCCTACAGGTGTCTCTTGGGTCCCTGGAACCACCTCAGTGCCAAGGGGGAGAGCACTGCCTGTATGGGGTAGAGGAGATGGGGTCTGGAATGAGGGTCCAGGGGCAGTTTCTCCTGGTTGTTCAGGCAGCAACAAGCTGGGCTGGATATTTGGAGAGAGGAGCTCTTCCTAAGGGCCTCCAATGGGCTTGGGGATGACCAAGATGCATTCAAGGACCTTTACTTCCTTGTTGTAATAGTATGTGGGTCCCAGAACTGCACACAGCTCTAGAGGTGAGGCCGCACTAATGCTGTATACAGCAGTATAGTCACCTGTTTTGAACCACATGGCCATGCTGTGTTTGATTCACCCCAGGATGGGGGTTAGTGACTTGACTGCTGGTGGACAGTGTTGGCTCCTGTTGACCCTGTGGCCAACCATCACGCCAGATCCCTTTCTGCAGGGCTGCTCTCCAGCCGCTCTCTCCCAATCTACACTTGCACTCAGTGTTACTCCATCCCAGGTGAACAATCCAACTCTTGGACTTGTTCAATTTCATGCCAAGTGCTGGGTCCTGCACTTGGGTCACAACAACCCCAGGCAGCACTACGGGCTCAGGGAAGAGCAGCTGGAAATCTGCCCAATGGAAAAGGCCCTGGGGGTGTTGATGGACAGTGACTGAACATGAGCCAGCGTGTGCCCAGGTGGCCAAGAAGGCCACCAGCATCCCAGCATGCAGCAGGAATAGTGTGGCCAGCAGGACCAGGCAAGTGATCATCCCTCCTCTGTTCTTGGCACTGGTGAGGATGCACCTCAAATCCTGTGTTCAGTTTTGGGCCCCTCACTACAAGAAAGTCCTTGAGGTGCTGGAGTGAGTTCAGAGAAGGGCAACAAAGCTGGTGAGGGGTCTGGAGAACAAGTCAGATGGGGAGCAGTGGAGGTAACTGGGGATGTTTAGCCTGGAGAAAAGAAGGCTGAGGGGAGACCTTATTGCTGTCTACAGCTACCTGAAAGGAGGTTGGAACATGGAGGGTGTTGGTCTGTTCTCCCATATGGCAATTGGAAAAGGAGAGGAAACAGCCTGAAGTGGCACTTGGGAAGGTTCAGTTTGGATATTAGGAAAAATTTCTTCTTGGAAGAGTTTGTGAGGCATCAGAACAGGCTGCCCAAGGAGTGGTTGAGTCACCATCCCTGGAGGTCTTTAAACTACATATAGATGAGGTTCTTAGGAATACGGTTTAGTGCAGAGTTGAGTTAATGGTTGGACACAGTGATCTTGAGGGTGTCCTTCAACCTAAATGATTCTATGATCTCATTGAGATGAGAAACATGGTGAGGCAGCTCTCCCAGATGGAGTACGGATATGGGTGGATGGATGGATGGATGGATGGAGAGATGGATTGGGACAGAGAGGAGGATCAGCCTATCAGCCTAAGGGCTGGGGCCAGCCATGGCATGATGGAAGCAAGGCCAGCCCCCCTTTGTCCCCTGCTCTTGTTTCCAAGAGGTCCTTTACACCCATTGGTGGCAGCCCTCCTGTGCCAGCCCCTCTCACCAGCACACGACTCGTGGCCAGGAGCTCTTCATGCTGCTCCTGCTACCGCAGTGACAGAGCAGCCTGCCCTGAGCTGGGAAATGCAGAAATAGGGTTCTGTGGGTCATTCATTCTCCTGTTGAAGCACAGAGCACAGGGAGCAGGCTGTGGTGCCTGGAAACCACAGCGAGACAGTCCAAGGCAGATCACTGAAGGTCCTTCACCATCTCCAGGAACACTGGGCACCCAGAGATGGACACCCAAACCAACACCATGACGTAACATGGTGCCCCATGTCCTCCCTTGAGCCATGAAAAACACAAGCACAGCAGCATGGCCTTGTGGGAGAAATTTATTCAGGCTGACCACAGCTTTGGAAGAAGAGCCCAAGCTTCAAATACTGAGACTGAGGAAATCCCCTTTTGTGGGGTGTTTCAAAAAGATGGCCCCAATTTCAGAAATACAGTGATTTCAAAATGGGTCCACACCTGTATTACAGAGATTTGACACAGGACACCAGCTGTACCAGGGCCCCAGAAACAGGTAGACAGGCCTCTGAGTCACTGCTCTGGAGAAGTGCCGTGGGTGAAGAAATTCCTTGACAAACATGGTTATCACAGATGAAATGCGCAATGCACAGGAAGTACCTGAGATGAACTGGAAATTACTTCTGAAGAGACACGGGTAATTTATTGCTGCTGACAGAAAAATGACTGAATCATCTTCTTCAGTGCCACTTTCAGTTCCTGGTTCCTCATGCTGTAGATGAGGGGGTTCCCTGCTGGAGGCACCACTGAGTACAGAACAGATACTAACAGGTCCAGGCTTGGGGAGGACGTGGAGGGGGACTTCAGGTTGGCAAACATGCCAGTGCTGAGGAACAGGGAGACCACGGCCAGGTGAGGGAGGCAGGTGGAAAAGGCTTTGTGCCGTCCCTGCTCGGAGGGGATCCTCAGCACGGCCCTGAAGATCTGCACATAGGACAGCACGATGAACACAAAACATCCCTCAAAAAAAAAAGCACTAAACATGAGAAGCCCAAGTTCCCTGAGGTAGGAGCGTGAGCAGGAGAGCTTGAGGATCTGGGGGATTTCGCAGAAGAACTGGCCCAGGGCATTGCCCTTGCACAGGGGCAGTGAAAATGTATTGGCCGTGTGCAGCAGAGCATTGAGAAACCCAGTGGCCCAGGCAGCTGCTGCCATGTGGATACAAGCTCTGCTGCCCAGGAGGGTCCCGTAGTGCAGGGGTTTGCAGATGGCAACGTAGCGGTCATAGGACATGACGGTGAGGAGATAAAATTCTGCTGAAGCTAAAAAGACAAACAGAAAGAGTTGTGTAGCACACCCTGCATAGGAAATGACCTTGGTGTCCCACAGAGAGTTGGCCATGGACTTGGGGACAATGGTGGAGATGGAGCCCAGGTCAATGAGGGCGAGGTTGAGCAGGAAGAAGTACATGGGGGTGTGGAGGTGCTGGTCCCAGGCTATGGTGGTGATGATGAGGCCGTTGCCCAGGAGGGCAGCCAGGTAGATGCCCAGGAAGAGCCAGAAGTGCAAGAGCTGCAGCTCCCGTGTGTTTGTGAACGGCAGGAGGAGGAACTGGGTGATGGAGCTGCTGTTGGACATTGGCTGCCTGTGGGCATGAGGACCTGTGCAAGGAGGAAAAGACAGTGACAAGTTAGAGGGACTTTTCTGAGGAAAGTAAACATGCTGTTTCTCAATGAAAACCTCTTCCGTGATAGAAGGATGTTTCAGCTCATTCTCTTTTTCCACCAGCTGAGAAAAACAGCTCATCACAGTTTAAAATGCAGCTAGGGCATCTGTTTTTCATGAACGCAGGTCTGGGGCAAGACCCCCTGAGTTGGTATCAGAACAAGAAGTGACCCACACTCCCACCCCAACCCCAGAGAGCAAGAGCACCAGGGACAGGTGGAGAAACAGGGAAGGACACTGCAGTGCTACCAGAAAATAAAGCAAGGACAGAAAGACAGACGGGCATGCTGTGGAACATTCTCCTCACCCGGCTGTGCTGCTGCCACTCACATAAAGACACTGGAGAGCAAGTACTTTTAGCACCTTTTTTGTGTACCGCGTTCCAGGAACCCTTCACCTGGAGGTCCAGCTGCTGAGGTGGAGATTCATGACCTGGACCCCATGGCTTTGGGGCAGAGGGTCTGCTGGGGAGGAGAGGAGATCAGGGGTTGCACTGGGAAATGTGTCTGCAACCGAGAGCATATGAGAGAGGTTCCTAAGTCCCACCCCCAGCATTTCTGGTAGCAGTTAACTCTCCCTGCCCATGTCTGTGCTGCCTGCAGCTGTGTCTCTGTCCCTGGTCTGCTCCCTGTCAGTGTCACAGACCCCGTCCCACCCGCTGTGTGCTCAGCTCTGTCCTGCTCACACCTCCTGGCACTGCCCAGGGGCAGCTCTGTGTGTGCAGGGGCTCAGGAGCAGCTCAAACCAGTCCTAACAAGAACTGGGGTCTCAGTGTCTGCTCCAAAGAGAGAAATAAATCCCCATCTCCCACTACACACCCAGACGAGCAAGAGTGGAAAACTGAAAGCACAGACTCCTTCCCTTGCGGCTGTTCCTGTCTCGATGTCATTGTTCAGAAGGACCCTCTGCCATGTCTGTGGGGGGATCTGGAGCTCTGAGCAGCCCTGACCCACACAGCCCCCTTTAACCCCACAAGCTCCCTGCCTGCCCTGCCGGGCGTCGCTCCTTCCACCCACAGCTGCTGCCATGGGATCTCCCGGGCAGGCTGAGCGCTGACCCTGGAAGGCGACAGAGTCCCTGCCCAGCACAGCCCTGGGGTGCAGGGACCCTGCTCTGCAGGACAGCCCTGGGCACCCCTGAGTGCTCACCCGGCTTCACAGCTGTTCAACATGGCCTGACAAGAGCTCCGTCCTTACAGATCCCACAAGCTGTGCCTGTGCCAGGTTCAGGAGATGCCTCCAGGAGCTACAGCTGCACTGCCCTGCACCCAGAGACTTACCATGGCAAGGGCTGCAAAGGTTTCTCCTCCAGTGAGCTCTCAGTCATCCTCCCAGTCCTGACCACCTTTAATCTCTCTCTGCCTTGCTCGTCTCCTGAGATCCCCAGGCAGAGCCCTCAGCCCTGCTGCGTGTGCAGAGGAGCTGCTCCTGGGCAGAGCTGTCTCTCTGCAGCGCTGCCGCTGCCATGAGCTCCCTGTGTCCCAGGAGCCCAGCCCAGCTCAGCAGCACAGGAGCAGCCCAGGGCGCTTTAATGACCCCTCTGGTGGGTTTGGTGCTGACTCCATGGATCTCAGGCCCTGGAGGAAGTTGAAGAAACTTCTCAAGAAGTCAGATTCAGATTCAAACTGCAAAGTTTCTTGTACTGTTAATGGATCCCACTAAGGGAAACTACTGAGAAACAATATCCAGGCTTGGTTAGAGAAGAACCTGGAGGTCAGGAAAAGCAAAGTAAAGATGTTTCTGATGCTGAGGAAACCTGGCTGTGTTTCTTTAACCAAAAGCCAAGCCCTGACTTTGTACCATGGGAAGTCAGATCCTGTCCCTCCCACATTGCCCAGGGCCCTTCCTGGGACAGTGTGATGTGGGGCTGTGCAAGGCCAAGGGCAGGACTATGGGCTCACACCTCCCAGGTTCCTGGCTGGGGACAAGGAGGCCATGAGGCCCCTGTGCTGGAAGGACAAGGTGTCTCCTCACAGGCATCAGAGGTGCAGACAACAGCCATAGCCAAGGGGAGAAGGAGCTCATGTCTGGTGGGGCTTTCAGCCTCTTTCCATCCCTTGATCATCTCCAGGACAGCCTGTTCTGTGCTGTGGCATCCCCTGCACCTCTGTCCCTGCAGGCTGGAGACATCCCCCCTGCTGCCCCACCTTGCTCTTGTCTGAGCATCTTCCTTCTTTGCTGAGATCTCTCCATCCTCCCCAGCTGGTCCTTGAAGCACAAAGCCTTGGGCTGATGCAGACTCCCTCTGCTGACCTGCTCCACCAGAGCACTGCCCTTCCACTCACATTCCTTTCTGCTCATGTCCAGCCTGGACCTCCCCAGCTGCACTTTGGCCATTATTTCTTTCTCATGCTCTTTCCCAATATGCAGAAAACCTCCACCACCTCTGAAACCACCCTTCACGCACTCTCAGGCTACTCCTGCACTGCTGCATCCTCCCCAGCGCTTCTGGGCCAAAGCAGCCCAGGTCCCTCAGCACCCCACACCATGTGCACAAGGTGCTGTACCTGCCTTGGCACAGCCCTGCACTCTGCAGTTCCTCCCTGCTTCTCCAAACTGGGAAGCCGCACACTGGCACACACACGTGTGTGGGGTCACACCAGTGCTGAACCGAATGGGATGAGAACTGCAGGTGTCTGGGTCCCCACGCTGCTCCTCATGCAGCCCCGTGTGCAGCTGCCTTGTTCATGGTGAGCGTGCACCACGGGCTGGTGTGGGGACCTTGTAGTGCCCAGGCCCTTCTCCTCAGGGTCACTGCTCAGCGTGTCATGTCCTGCTCTGTCCTGATGGATGGGGTTGTTCTCCTGCCCCGATACAGAACTGGTCACTTCCCTTTTTAAATCTTTAGAGCTTTCTGATGGGCGAACACCAGATTTTCTCAAGGTATGCACTGTCCCTTGAGTGAAGCTCCATTTGTTCAGCTCATAATGTTTGCATGCAGACGGCTTATCCTGATAAGGGTGTCTCTCCCAAGATACCAGGATGTGGAGTTGAAGGGCACTACAAATACCATCTCCTGCAGAAACTGTGGGGCCTTGGGCGTCTGATACTCATAATGCCAAAGGTCTGGACTTTGAAGTTTCCCTCCATATGAAAGACCAGCAGGAATGTGTGGAGCTCTACCTGGGGACAGACAATGTCAGCTGAAGGTTGAGGAGTCAGCATGAGAGGGCAGAACAACATGGGCAATGCTGTGGTAACTGGACATCAGGACTCACTGATGAGGAAGAGGCAACTGTAGCACACCCACCCTCACGACCAGTTCCAAGACTTTGCCATGTAAACACAAGATAGGGTAACAATGTTTTGGGTGTTACAATCTACTTGATTATGGATAAGAAATGGAAAAGGTCTTCTGTCGGCAACTCAAGGAAGTCTCCAGTCAATGAGCAGGTTCCTATGGGGAACTGTAATTGCCTTGACATTCACTGGCCAGACAAAGCTGCAGGTGCCAACAGTCCAAAGGATCTTGGGCCAGCTGCTTAACACGGCTGCCTGATGGGCCAACAAGGGTGATGCTCACCTGGATCTGGAACTGGGAAACAAGGAAGAGCTGGTGAGGGATGTGAACATCAGTGTCCACCTTGGCTGTCATGAGCAGGACACAGTGGGGTCCCAGGCACCAGAGCGGAGGGAGGAAGGCCAGCAGCAGAGCACAGGCTGGTGGGCTCCAGAGGAGAACTCTTTAACATACTGGTGGATGGCAGGTGAGGTGGTGACATGGAAGTAGGCATGGAGGGGGAAGGAGCTCAGGAAATATGACAGGCCTTACAGGACAGCCTGCTCCAAGCACAAGAATGATCTCTCTGAGAACCCATGAAATTAAGCATTTATCTCATTAGGGTGTTTGCCTGAACTGATGGAGCTCCAGGGCACAAAGGCAGCACACAGGAGGTGGAATCACGGGAAGCTGCAAAGAAGGAATTTAGAAACCTTGTCCATGGATGTGGGGATGATGCCAAAGCTGCCTTGGATTTGATACTTTAAGGGGAGCCTGAGGGCAGCAAGATGAGCTGACACAGCTTCCTTACAGTAAAAGAATAGACAGGGTGAATGTGGAACTGCTGCTGATATTCATAAGAGTAGCATCAGACAGGATAGTGGTACTTCATGGCTTCTTTGCCTCCATCTTCACCAGCAAGGTCTCCTGGACTTTGTCCTGAAGGCAGGAGTCTGGAGAACACCCAGCAGTGGATGGGGCTCAAGTCAGGGGTGACCTGAGCAAACTCAGACACCGTTACAGAACAGGAGATGGGTCACTTGACCAGCTCCTGAACACAAGTATCACTGTGCTGTGGCACCTGAGATTGCCAGGAGTACCCACCTCTTGGTCCAGAGGACTGTGATTCCTCTTGAGGTGTCCTGGCCAGTCTCCTCACACACATGGTGATTTAGGCACCCACTTTTCTGACATATTCAGTCTTTATCAGGAGCCGCTCCACATCAATATGAACTGGAGGCTGCTGATACCACCTGTTCTGGAAAGGGAGGGAAGGGCAAGCAGGGATGGAAATAGAAGAAATTTGGCTTTATTGCTATTTATTATGGAAATGCTCTCTGTTTGGCTATTCCTGAAATCTCTCTAATCATCCACACCAGACTCGAAGCCTTTAGAAAAATGATGCACAGAGCCTTGGCTTGTAAGAGCATTTTAGATGTTAGTGAGCCCTCTGGTGTCGTAATTCTGAACTGCAGCTACTGAAACTGAACAAACCTCCAATGAAGTGAAAGGCAGAAGCAAACTGCAAGTTTCTGAGGGTGTTTGGACCCCAGGAACGGCCATCACTGACACAGCTGTGAAGGAAACAACCAGTGCAGGTCCCTGTCCCAGGAGGCTGGTGAAGGAAAGACTTGGAGACACTGGTTCCAGGTGGTGAGGGCCATGTGGAGGTGGCTCTGATGCTATGTCAGCCCTTGATGCTTGTTCATCACCAGAATGGCTGAGCCCTGACCCCTGGGACCTGGTAGATTTTTCTCCAATGTTTTTCAAGGCTTTTCCTGTGGCCAGTGTGAGTGTTTCGTGTTTTGGGGTGGGTTTTATGTCAAGTGCTGTTGCTTTAACTGCAAGGCTCTGGTTTTCTGTGGAGTTGGAAATGCCTGTGAGCAAAGCACAACTCATCCAGCTTCTTTCATACACCTGGCAATGGTCACCAGCCACCTCAATGTCCGTATCTCACACTTGCTTGAATCCTATTTGGAATCCTATTTGGATCCATACCCATCACTCCAGGAGGTTCATGGATCCACCAGGTTCATGGATGATTCCTGAGGTCCATCCAAGTGTGGGCAGTGTAAGAGAGGAGCAGAGCAGGGTCAGCTCATGGGCCATGACTGAGCACAGCCACCCCAGCAGCAGCCGTTCCCCATCTCCCAGGCACTGCCATGCCCACAGGATGGAAATGTCGCTGCCATACATGATTAGCCCAAGAGAGGCCTTTCTTCCTTCTGTATTCCCAGGAAAATCTTCCTCCTGTTCCTCCTCCACCTGCAGACATCATCTGCTTTCCATTTCTGGGCTCAGACATGGCTGGAAGGGTTCACTGAAGCCATCAGCCATCTCATTGCTTCTCCCTGACATGCCCTGACCCTCTCCCACACCTACAATGGCCAATCACGGCTGCTCAGGCCTCCCGCTCTTCAGAAGAGACCTTGAGCTTCTTGGTTCTTCCTGGTGCTTATTATGAACTTCCTCGCTCTCTCCAGAGTTCATGATGAGCTTTCTTGTCCATAACAGCCCCTTTATGACCATGTTTCACTAAATGGTTGTGTTTGTATGATCATTTGTGCAGAAAGGGCAGTCACAGGACAGCACCCAATATGTCAAATCTGATGCCGAGTGAAATGCCGTAAAGCCCTGACGAGTTCCCCCTGTGTCTGTGTCTCTCCTGGAAGGAGTCTGTCCCGAGAAGGGGATCCAGCTCCTGCCACTCTGCAGAGGCACATGAGCAGTGTCCATCACCTGGGGACACAAAGGGTGACATTTGCCAGACCACCCTTCATCTGAACCACTTAGATGGGTACTTATAGATATGGTATTGTGCCTTATGCTGCAAATACCTATTTGATTAGCAGTGCCAGTGGGGCTACTACAGATGTAGAGTAAAATGTTGGAGGTATTTATATTTAGGCAGATTAGCCCTTTTTCTATTTGTTTTGTTTTGTTTTGTTTTGCTCTGCTCTGTTTTGTTCTGACACTCTTAGAGAAATGACAGAAATACTTGAAGGTTTCTTGATACATTTTAATATGATTATGCACAGAAGGCCACCAGCTTTGCATCTCCAGAAATGGGATCCAGAGTTCAAGGGCAGGATGGTTTGGGCTGTTGTAGGAAAATAGGAAATTAGGATTTTAGGCCTATATCAGTGTTATAAGCTGTGCTGCTAAGGCTGAAAAGTCTCAACTTGTCCCCTGTATAGCCCTTACCCAGAACCACGAGCGTGGTTACCTTATGCTTGCTTTGTACCCTTAGTTAAGACATTGATAAATGCTATTCTTAGGGTTGCTGATTTCCGTGCTAGACTGATGAACTATGGATAACAAATGAGACAGGTAGAACTTCGAAAGAAGCTAGCCCTGCGACCTGATGACCTTTCGTTTGGTACTTGTCAAGAAAGAAGTAGAACCTGCAGACCACTGGGACTGAAGGAACCTGAGGACATCGTGAATATTTAGAAAATTCCACTAGACAGTGATAAATTTTGCTTAGTTGCATAATACCTGTTAGAACCCTATATAATGACTAGCTGTATTGCTGTATGATTGTCACTCTCTGAGGAGGTGACCCAATGCTGCTGTTCCTGCGAATCTTCTACAATAAATACTTCTCAGAGTAACCCACGAGAGTTCGAGTCTCTCTCCAGCGCCTCCACCAACTACCTTTTTCATGGGCTCTGTGCTGGGATCTGGAAACTGAAACGTGCTCCCATCTCCCAGCCCCCTGCCCTCCTCAGTGAGGGTGTGAGACATTCTGCCAGCGAGGGCTGAACTCACAGCCATGACCAGTATCTTATGTCCAACTGCAGCCAGTGGTGTCCTGCCAGCTCAGCATTGGAGCTTCCATTGCGGGAGGTGTTTTAAAGACATGGAGATGTGGTGCTTTGGGACATGGTTTAGTGGTGGACTGGGCAGTGTTTGATTTGCTGTTGGACTCCATGTTCTTAAGGGTCTTTTCCAGCCTCAATGATCCTATGACTCTATGATTTGGGTTGAAACCATTTCAGTTCCATCACCTCCAGGTTCCCTCAGAGGCTGCTGTTGTGTGGCACAACTGTCCTGGCTCTCCAGGCAGGTTGGGCACTGGGTTGGTGTCTGCATTGGCAGTTTTCCCCTTCCTGGGGTAAAAGGTTGTTGAGCAGAGACAGTTGTAGAGATTTGGGTCACAGGGGTTTGCAGCAATCCTGTCAAACTCTGAGCAGGATGAGCTTTGGAGCCCAGGAAAAATGGAGATGCTCTGAAGGATGTTTGTGAACAGTGGTGCTGGCACTAGTAACAGTAACAGGGAACTCCTTCTCACTGGTGATTATGATGATGAACTAAAGCTCTTTAATTTCATTCCTAACAGTCATTCTTACTTTTCAAAACATCTACTACACCTCAGTAGTTGTGTCTTGAAAGAAGCTCTTAGAACAATGATTTTTCTCTCACTTTTTTTTTTTAAATCATTTAAAGACTACAATTCTTGAACAGAATTACCCCAAAATCATCCTTCTTTCATAACTTTTCTCCTTTTTTTATCCTGGTGTGCAGTGGAGGTGGTGTAGGGGAATAGTTTCCTTTTGAGACAAAGAAGGCCAAGGAACAGATCCCAGGTCAGTGCAAAGGCCCAAAGGAAGCCAGAATCTTTATGTGTGTGCACTGACACACACTGTCACCTGCATTTCCAGTCTCTGCAGTCCCAACAGTGCAGCAGAGTCTGGAGTTCTGAGCTCCCTTCATCTGCCCTGTGTGACACGTGTAAAATGGAACTACCCCAGTCCAATGGCTGGTTTTGATTCTCTTCACAGCCTGAAGCACCACATGGGTCAGGAGACAAGCCAGGATAACCAACAAGGACTCACATGCTCTGCTCCTACTGTTCAGGTGTTCCCAGGAATCTCAGCAGACATGGCACGCTGATATCTGGGTTCAAGGAGCTGGTCAAGTGTGTCGTCTCCATTTCTGTGACGGTGGCTTTGCTGCCTGGCTACTGTGCAGACTCTGCACATGGATGCTGACACCTCTTGAACAACCTGCTCTGAAAGGATGAACAAGGTGGGCAGTTCTTTCTGGAAGGGTATTAGGACAACAAAAAAGAACACCCTAGTTGGGGCAAATGTAAAGGGATGCAAAAGATGTGGTCAGGACTGTTAGGGGGCATGTGTAAAGCAGCCCTGCACCTCATGTGAATTACTCTTGTAGTCAGAGAGAACCTGAGAGCTTTGTCTAAACTGAAAACATTAAGGAGAAGGAAGGACAGCGTCATTCAGGCTCAAAGGGACCAACCTCCTGCTCACAGCAGGGCCAGACCAGATTAGTCAGGGCTTTACCCAAACACATCTTGGTCACTTTCTGGGACAGAGTGAGTGCGCACTCCTGGGCAACAGCTTCCAGTGCTTGACTGTCCTCATGACTGGAAAGTTTCTCCCTTTCTACAGCACCTTTCCAAGCCCAACCATCCAGATTGGTTTTACCCATCTACTTGCACGCTGACACTGACACTGACACAGACCATAATATCCTACCTTGGACACAAGAATATTGCAGGGGATGACACTGAATGCCTTGCTGAATTCCAGGTAACAGACCACCAATGTTCTCCCTACATCCACAACCCTGTCCTTTCCTCACAGAAAGCAAAGAGGATGGACAGGCACAACCTGCCCTGGGTAAACCCCGTCACCTTCTCTTCCAGACACCCAGAAATGGGGTCCCAGTGGACATGCTCTGGGGCACAGCCCTTAGTTCCCCTGCTCACCCATTGGCCATTTTGAAAAGTGCACACACTGTGTGAGAGCTGCCAGTGGTCAGGGAGTCCCCCAGGTCTCCATGAGCTTTCCAAGATGGGGGAGAGTGGCCTCACTCTGACGTCGTCCTGCTGTCCCAGCTCCTGGGATGCTGCCCCTGCTGTCCCATAGACTGGAGAGGATTGTGTTAGTTCCAGTGACCCCGACTTGATCCCCATGCACTGCTGGTTGTTCTGACTCCAGTCACAGAGGCCTGGGAGACCTTGCTGGAGAAGAGGGAGGACAAGAGGACACAGAGATTCTCACCTCTTATTATATTAATCAGTGTCCACACAGTGTTTCTCCTTTAAGTGTTCCTGCAGTAGTAACAGCTCATTATGGGCCCTTGAATTGCCTTCCAGGTCTGGACTGAGCTTTGATCTGGACTGTTGCTGTGCTTGGAGGCTGCTGTCCTTGAACACCAGATGGACTCACTCCTGCCACCCTGCCTGGCAGTTCATTCCATCCGTGTCACAGCTCTGTCTGCAGCACTGACAGCTCCAGCTCCCCCAGTCAGGTCCCTGGCTGAGGACATTGCCTCACATCTGGGCTGAGCCACCCCAGCTGTGGCACGAGCCCAGCTCTGACCTGCCACAAGAAACCTGGTACCAAGTGTCCAAGAGCCCATGTGTGCAAAGGCTTTGAATCAGAGCACAGACATGACATGGCCAAATATTGCTGAATGTCTCTCTAGGCCTAGGAGTACAAAACCAGAATAAAATTACTAAATCCATTCAACTGAAGATATTCCTCCTTCAGCTTGGAGAAATTAGATCCTTTGCTGTAACCTTCCAGGTGTCCTGTCTAATGATGGGACAAGAAGAGATGATTTTCATACCAGTTTATTTTCTAATAGGAAGAATATAATGCTGGCAAGAAGTGTCTGTGCAGAGGAGAGAGAATCAACATCACTGATTACTTGAAGCTGTTTGAAAGGATGTGTCCCCGGAGGCCCAGGGACACCTGGAGGGAGCCCAGAGGGGTCAGAGAAAGGGACGTCATGGGCTGCTCCTGTGCTGCTGAGCTGGGCTGGACTCCTGGGACACAGGGAGCTCATGGCAGCGGCAGCGCTGCAGAGAGACAGCTCTGCCCAGGAGCAGCTCCTCTGCACACGCAGCAGGGCTGAGGGCTCTGCCTGCAGCACTGAGGGCACGGGACCCAGGCACAGAGAGATTAAAGGCAATGTGGGGTGGTTGGTTGCTGAGGGCTCATTGAGAGACAAATCTTCACAGTTGTAACACGGTAAGTCTCTGGCTGTAGGACAATGCAGCTGCATTTCCTGGAGGGATCTCTTAAAGGTGATACATCCCACAATTTACAGGAGCTATCAGGTCTCTCTCACAGTATTTCTCATGTAGAGGACAAGAACAGGGTCCAGACCAGCGCTTCCCTGCTGCACTGTCAGAGGGACAGGGCATGATGGCAGCTTCTGCTGAGGGTGATTGCAGGGGGAGCACCCAGGGGTGCCCAGGGCTGTCCTGCAGAGCAGGGTCCCTGCACCCCAGGGCTGTGCCGGGGCAGGGACTCTGCCGCCTGCCAGGGTCAGCGCTCAGCCTGCCCGGGAGATCCCATGGCAGCAGCTGTGGGGGGAAGGAGCGACCCCCGGCAGGGCAGGCAGGGAGCTTGTGGGGTTAAAGGGGGCTGTGTGGGTCAGGGCTGCTCAGAGCTCCAGATCCCCCCACAGACATGGCAGAGGGTCCTTCTGAACAATGACATCAACACAGGAACAGCTGCAAGGGAAGGAGTCTGTGCTTTCAGTTTTCTACTCTTGCTCATCTGGGTGTGCAGTGGGAGATGGGGATTTATTTCTCTCTTTGGAGAAGACAATGAGACCCCAGTTCTCGTTAGGACGTGTCTGAGCTGCTCCTGAGCCCCTGCACACACAGAGCTGCCCCTGGGCAGTGCCAGGAGGTGTGAGCAGGACAGAGCTGAGCACACAGCGGGTGGGACGGGGTCTGTGACACTGACAGGGAGCAGACCAGGGACAGAGACACAGCTCCAGGCAGCACAGACATGGGCAGGAAGACTTAACTGCTATCAGAAATGCTGGGGACGGGATTTAGAAACGTCTCTCACATCCTTTCCACTGCAGACACATTTCCCAGTGCAACCCCTGGTCTCCTCTCCTCCCCAGCAGACCCTCTGCCCCAAAGCCATGGGGTCCAGGTCACAAGTCTCCACCGCAGCAGCTGGACCTCCAGGTGAAGGGTTCCTGCAACGGGGTACACAAAAAAGGTGCTAAAAGTGCTTGCTCTCCAGTGTCATCACGTGAGTGGCAGCAGCACAGCTGGGTCAGGAGAATGTTCCACAGCATGCCCGTCTGCCTTTCTGTCCTTGCTTTATTTCTCGGGAACACTGCAGTGTTCTTCCTTGTTTGTCCACCTGTCCCTGGTGCTCTTGCTCTATCGGGTTGGGGTGGGGATGTGGGTCAGTTTTTGTTCTGACACCAGTTCAGTGGATCTTGCCTCAAAGGTGTGTTCATGGAAACCAGATGCCCAAGCTGCGTTTTAAACTGGGATTAACAATTTCTCTTAGTAGAAAGAGAGAATGAGCTGAAACATCCCTCCATCAGGGAGGGGGTTTTCCATGAGAAACAGCATGTTTATTTTCCCCAGAGAAGTCCCCTCTAATTTGTCACTGCCTTTTCCTCCTTGCACAGGTCCTCATGCCCACAGGCAGCAAATGTCCAACAGCAGCTCCATCACCCAGTTCCTCCTCCTGCCGTTCACAGACACACGGGAGCTGCAGCTCTTGCACTTCTGGCTCTTCCTGGGCATCTACCTGGCTGCCCTCCTGGGCAACGGCCTCATCATCACCACCATAGCCTGGGACCAGCACCTCCAAACCCCCATGTACTTCTTCCTGCTCAGCCTCGCCCTCCTCGACCTGGGTGCCATCTCCACCATTGTCCCCAAGTCCATGGCCAACTCTCTGTGGGACACCAAGGTCATTTCCTATGCAGGGTGTGCTACACAACTCTTTCTGTTTGTCTTTTTTATTTCGGGACAGTATTGTCTCCTCACCGTCATGTCGTACGACCGCTACGTTGCCATCTGCAAACCCCTGCACTACGGGACCCTCCTGGGCAGCAGAGCTTGTGTCCACATGGCAGCAGCTGCCTGGGCCACTGGGTTTCTCAATGCTCTGCTGCACACGGCCAATACATTTTCACTGCCCCTGTGCAAGGGCAATGCCCTGGGCCAGTTCTTCTGTGAAATCCCCCACATCCTCAAGCTCTCCTGCTCACACTCCTACCTCAGGGAACTTGGGCTTCTTGTGGTCAGTGTCTGTTTAGCATTTGTGTGTTTCATGTTCATTGTGGTGTCCTATGTGCAGATCTTCAGGGCCGTGCTGAGGATCCCCTCTGAGCAGGGACGGCACAAAGCCTTTTCCACCTGCCTCCCTCACCTGGCCGTGGTCTCCCTGTTCATCAGCACTGGCATGTTTACGTACCTAAAATCCCCCTCCATCTCTTCCCCATCCCTGGACCTGGTGGTGTCTGTTCTGTACTCAGTGGTGCCTCCAGCAGTGAACCCCCTCATCTACAGCATGAGGAGCCAGGAGCTCAAGGATGCCCTGAGGACACTAATGGGTGGATTCTTGTCAAAGGCATTAAAATTCCCATATTCTGCGTATCACTCATGACATGACTCATGACAGGTCCAACCTGTCTTTTTGTATTTTGTGTTTGTGGATGATTGGAGTTGGGGGAACGCTCGTTTGGTTTTGATTTTTTAACTATAATAATATTGCCCACAAAGAAATGTTATTGTTCGTCCCACTTTTAATTGTCTGTACACCTTTATACTTCAAGTCAAAGACCTTGTAAATGAGAAGTTGTGCTCTCTGTGGATTTTAACAAAATAAACAACCCTGCAGTGAACTATTTGTCTGAGATCTTTCCTCTGCAACCTTTGTGAAGCTCAGTACAAGGTTTGTGTGCAAAGATGGAGGAAACAGCCCCAAGATAGCAGCTCTACAAGGCAGCACTCCCACACTCTCCCTCTCATCCCTGGTGTTGGTGCAAGGCCTGAGTGCTCTGGCAGCTTGGTCACCGTCCTGCTTTGTGTCAGTCCTGTGACCAGGACAGGCAATGGGCACTGCTGTGACAGAGCCGGCCTCAGAACAGCATTTCCATCAGCAAGGGCATCTCCTTAACACAGTGCCTGAAGGGTTAGATCTTCTTCCAGAGCTGTTTTAAAGAACATGCTTAAGGATTAGACTCACAAGATGCTCATTGCTTTGCTTGTTTCCCTGTGGGCTCAGTGTGATGAGATCATGTTCCCACTGTGGCTTTCGAGGGACTTTGGGCTGGTTGTTCAGGTGTTGCTTTTTGGTGATCAGCACCCACACAGATGGTGAATGAGGCAGGGTCCCTCTGAGCACCCTCCATGGCCACCCAAGAGCTTGTGTGGGAGGTGGTCAGTGGCAGTGACCACCATCAGCTGGGGCTGCCTCCCAGCCTGACCAGTATGGCCCCTCAGAGTCACCACAGCCCACTTGCTCTACAGAGAAAAACGCCCAGCTCAGGGCTGTGGGCAGCGTGGGGAGAGGGTGCAGGAATGGCAGCCAGGCCAGTGCAGGTGTGCTCTCCTTGGACAAAGGCTCTGTGGGGAGATGAGACGTCCCAGGAGAAGAGCAGGGCAAGGTTTGTGTGCAGACATGGAAAGAGAAACCCTTTGCCTGTGGGTGACAACTTGGGTCAGGCCGCGCTGTCCCTGGGGCAGCAGGAGCTGCTTGAAGAGCCCCGGGGCCAGGACTCGGTGCTGTCCTGGGGAGCAGGGCTGGCACAGGGAGCTGAAGGATTCATGGTATTGGGACACCCTGAGTGTAGCAGCCAGAGAGACACTGTCACTGACCACCGTTTCCTCCATTTCATTCTACAGGGCCTGCCCAGATGGAGCTTCTCTGCTGGGCTGGGCTGGAAAGTGCCCCAGAGAGGGAAACACCAGTGAAAACTGAAGTGTGTGAGCGTGCAGGGTGGGGGCACCAAACTGGGAGGAAGGGCTGACACACCAGAACGCTGTGCTGGCATCCAGCGAGACCTGGACAGGTTGGAGGACTGAACAAAGGAGAACCCGAGGAAGTTCTACAAAGGCAAGTGCAGGGTCCTAGCCCTGGGGAGGAATAACCCCAGGCACCACTACAGGTTAAGGGCAGAGCTGATGGAAAGCAACTCTGCGGAGAAGGACTTGGGAGTTCTGGTTGATAACAGGTTGACCATGAGTCAACAATGTGCCCTTGTGGCCAAGAAGGCCAAAGGTACCTGGGGTGCATTGCAAAGAATGTGACCAGCAGGTCAAGGGAAGTGAAGCCTCCTCCTCTACTCTGCCCTGGTGAGGCTGCATTTGTAGTTACTGGGTCCAGTTCTGGGCTCCCAAGTTTAAGAAAGACAAGGAATTACTGGAGAAAGTCCAGTAATGGGCTACAAAGATGACGAGGGGTCTGGAGCATCTTTCTGATGAGGAGAGCCTGAGAGAGGGGGTTTGTTCAGCTGGAGAAGAGAAGTTGAGAGGTGATCTTATCAATGTTTTTAAATATCTCAAGGGTGGGTGTCAAGAGGAAGGACCAGACTCCTTTCACTGGTGCCCAATGATAGGATGAGGGGCAACGGGCACAGGCTGAAGAACAGGAGGTTGCATCTGTATATGAGGATAAACTTCTTTACTTGGAGGGTGACAGAGCCCTGAAACAGGCTGCCCAGAGCAGGTGTGGAGTCTCCTTCCCTGGAGACATTCAAACCCACCTGGACATGATCCTGTGCGATCTACTCTGGGTGAAGCTGCTTTAGCAGGTGAGTTGGACTGGATGATCTCCAGAGGTCTCTTCAACCCAAACAAGTCTGTGATTCTGTGGGGCACACAGCTGTGGTCTCGCATGGTCAGGCCTGCTGGGAGAGACATGAAAGACCAGGAGAGCAAGGTCTGGTCTGTGCCCATGTTCCTGGACACGCTGTGGCAGCTGTCCCAAGGCATTTGTCACAGATCAGCCCATTGCAACCACCATTTTGATTATTGTCCTCTCACCACACCTGAGAGAGGTTGTTTGTCCTTCCATGGAAGGACACTGAATGACTAGGTCAGAAGCCTGAGAGCCTGTTGAGAGTAACTTCTCCAAGAAACCACCTGAATGCAGCACTGGGATGTGCTCCCTTGAACTGAGGTCAGTGTGACCTCCCTGGAGACCTGCATCAGTTCCAGCACCCAGACCCAGCTGCTGCCGGGCTTTCTGAATGATGACGGCACCCTCTCTGCCTGCAACTCTTACACGTACTGAGTGCTGAGGTGTTGTGTTGTTTGTTTCTTTGTTTTCTGGTGGCCACATTCTGCAACCAGTGTTGTCCCTAAGCCACCCACTTCATTTTGCAAGAGTCACAGGCTGGAAAGTCTGTCTCCAGAAGGCAGCTGCACCTTGGCTATGGGGATTTCTATCTCCTGCAGTCATAATTCTTGCCACAGATATGGTTTTGTGTTTGTATTTTAGAGCCATTTGTCCCCTTCCTGTTTACATGGGCATCCCATGAATGCATCACTGCTCTACCCCAGTGTAGACAGGCACAAGGCCTTCTCCTCCTGGACCTCTCACCTCACCTGTGCCACTGGTTTCTACAGCAGCCCCATCCTGGACTGTGGGATGCCCATAACAGCCCTCCCAAGACAGTTTGACAAAGCCTTTTTTCTCCACCATCCCCACATCCCTGCTCAATCCCCTCCTGTACAGTTCAAGGACCAGAAAGTTTGGGTGCAAATGGGGCACTGAGAAAAACGGTCAGGAAAGCTTTGAGGTGCACAGAGGGCCCATCAACATGTTGGCAAGCTGCTCTCTCTGAACAAGCCCAGAAGACCAGCACAGCATTTGCTGTGTCCCAGAAACTCGCCTGGAAGGTTGGGATATGGAGAAAAGGTTTGGTCTGGGAAGGGACAGACAGGGGCTGGTGGAACTGGCTGGTGTGACCGTCAGACGTCTCTCCAACACCTCAGAGAAGTCCTGGCTCTCAGGGAGGCTGCATGGTCCTCTGAGAAAGAAAATATCAAAAATGACTTATCATGGAATCATAGAATAATTGTGGCTGCAAGAGACCCTTAGGATCATTGAGTCCAAACATAATTTAATTCTGGCAATAAACCATGTCCCTAGAGCCTCATTTGTATTTCTTCTGAACACCTTTCAGTGATGGTGACTCCACAACCTCACTGGGCAGTCTGTTTCATTGCTTCAAAACCCTTTCCCTGAAGAATTTCTTCCTCATATCCAATCTAAACCTCCCCGTGTGCAACTTGAGGCCATTTCCTCTTGTCTTATCACTTGCTACGTGGGAGAAGAGACCAACACCCTCCATGATAAAACCTCCTTTCAGGCAGCTGTAGAGAGTAATCAGGTCTCCACTCAGCCTGCTGTTCTCAAGGCTGAACAGCCCCAGCTCCCTCAACCGCTCATAAGACTGGTGCTCCAGACCCTTCACCAGCCTTGTCACCCTCCTCTGAACTCTCTCCAGCACCTCAATGTCTTCCTTGCCATGAGGGGCCTAAAACTGACCCCAGGATTCAAGGTGCAGCCTCACCAGTGCCAAGTACAAAGGGATGATCACTTCTCTAGTCCTGCTAAAGCTCTGATTGA
Source organism: Columba guinea (assembly GCA_032206185.1). Taxonomy (NCBI): domain Eukaryota; kingdom Metazoa; phylum Chordata; class Aves; order Columbiformes; family Columbidae; genus Columba; species Columba guinea. Next base: position 154,761 of record JAVLUU010000831.1, read on the forward strand.
ATCAAGGCCTGAACACCTTGGTGTGACCCAGTTGGTGACAGGCTGGACTGCAGACTCCTGAGGTCCCTTCAACCTCAGTTCTCTCATGATCCCATTGTGATGTTGGGCTCTGTTTCAGACTGGAGCAGAGCAGACGATGATGGGGCAGGATCCACCTGTGCTGTAGGTGACCATCTGAACCAACATCCCAGCCCGTGAACCAGCCAACCCCTCAGTGTGACTCGCTCTGGGCAACGTGGGAGGAGTCCTGGGCAGGGAAGGTTCAGAGGGCATGGGGCGCTGTGCAAGACACAACATGATCTTGGCTTCATGTTTGTAGGGCCATCGCACATCAGTTAATGTCAATGAAAATTAAAATAAGAAGAACTGAAGACAAAGATCCAAAGCAAAGGAACGCATCAACCTTCTTTTTCTTTCTTTGTTTCTTTCTTTGTTTATTTGTATCTTTGTTTCTTTCTTTGTTTCTTTGTTTGTTTGTTTGTTTCTTTCTTTCTATTTATTCATGTATGTATGTATGTATTTATTTATGTATTTAAGTATTTATTTACTTATTTACTTACTTATTTACATACTTAGTTATTTACTTATTTATTTATTTAGTTAGTTACTTACTTACTTACTGATTTATTTATTTATTTACCGATTTACTTATTAACTTACGTATTTATTTATTTATTGATTGATTGATTGATTTTAAAGTCTTTATAGGGGAGTCTCTTTTCTTTGGAAAGGAAAGAGTTTTCCAGGACTGGGCATGGATTTAGGACACAAATGTCTTCAGCTCCAGGGACACAAACACCTGGTGCCAGTGTAGATGCCCCGGGAGCCCCTGCCCAGGCTCCACCTGCACTGCAAGGTGCTCTGGTCTCCCCAGGTCCTGTGTGATAGATGCCAATCCCAGGCCAGCACCTCAGGTACACTGGGCCCCTAAAATGGCACTGGCTGTTTATGGTGAAACAGCTGATGACTGATGTCTGCCTGGAAATGTGCACTTTCTTGTGGTTGTTTTGTTTGTGGTTTGTTTTGTTGGTTTTGTTGCTGTTTTGTTTGTGGTTTTGGTTGTTGTTATTGTTTAATTTGTTTGAGGTTTTTTTTGCTTTGTTTTTTTGGGGTTTTTTGTTTCTTTTGTTTGTTTGGTTTGTTTTTTTGATTGGAGATCTTTGTTTAGTTTTTTTTTTAACATATTAAAATTTAAAAGAAAAAAAGCCAAAAAGTGAGTTATGGGGAAGTGTAATAAGGGTAGGAGAAGAAATATTGGTCTTCCCCTGTACTTCTATTACCAACACTCTATGATTTCATCTCCCTCGTCATTCAGGAGTTCCCACCTCTACTGATTAAATGTCCCTGTCCAAGGACAACCTTTCCAGCACTGTCTGGACGTTTGCCCTTCCCAGTGCTCTCAGGTTTCTCCTCCACTTGCTCTTTGGTCGTTCAGTGGCCTCTCAGCTGTCTGGTTTCTGCTTTGAGCTTCAGGGAGTTACAAACTTGCCCCGTTCTTCAGAGCTCTAATTAACATGGCAGTGAACACATTCATTGTGTTTATTTCTATCCTCTCCTATCTCTCTGTCTAAAGCAGTTCTTGTGTGGGTGTCCCTTGTGGATGCTGGACCTCATCAGATCCAGCTTACACACACAGCTGAGGAAAGTGTTTTGCTGTTTATTGAACTGTGCAGTGTTTGCCCAGTAGAGCAGGTGGAGCTGGTGCACAGGAGCTGCAGCATCTCCTGCAGAGCTCAGTGGAGAAGTCTGATGGAGGAAAAGTGATGCAATGTCTGGTGGCCAATGAGGGAACCGGCAGACTGGGGGTGGGGGTGAGGAGCCAGGTTGTCCATACAGTGTCCAGCCTCAAGGACTGTTCTCCTGCCTGTCCAGATGTCTTCAGGAGACCCTCGGGATCAATGTCCAGTGTAGAATGCTGCTGTCACTTCTTCCATACACTGAAAAATGATAGAAAATACCCTGGAAAGAAAAAAACCCTCCTTTATGAAATCTTCTTTGAAATCTTCATCAGCAGGTGTCCCATTGAAACCTCTCCAGTTAGCTCTACAAGTCTTGAAGATTTGAAGAAAATTAGGGAAAGAAACATCGCTCGTAAGGGCTTTCTGTGTTTTAATGAGCCCCGTGGCGTATTTGGTGCTGAGTCCATGAACCTCAGATACCAAGAACAGACTGAAGAATCTGCTCAAGAAGTCCAAGTCAGAACAAACTCCAAAGTACCTTGAAGCATTAATGGGCCCCACTGAGGGCTGTTACTGACAAAGCCTCCCCAGGGACTCGTTAGAGCAGATAATTGGAGGCAGTGATTGCATCAGGCAAAGGCAAAGTGCAGCAGCTCTGATGCTGAGAAAGCCCTTGGTTTGTCTGATGAAGGACAATGGCCAAGCCTTGAGCCCCTGCCCCTGGGAAGGGAGATCCTGTCCCTCACAGGTGGCTCAGGTGGGGAGTGCGATGCCCAGTGCAGGACAATGGTGTCATACCTCCTTGTCTCCCTGGGGGGGTGCAAGGAGGCAAAGAAGCCCCATGGCCATGACGACTGTGTCTTTTCTTAGGCCTCGCTGGCAGGGACATCAGCCATAGCCAAGGGGACAAAGACCTTGGCTCTTTCAGGGACATCCAGTGTCACTCTTGGCCATGTCCACCATGGTCCGTCCTGCACTGTCCCAGGCCTGTGGCTGTTTCCCCACAGGCTGCAGACACCCCATGTGCTTCCCCACCTTGTTCTCAGCCCACTGTGTCCCCACCTGTGCTGCTGTCTCTCCATCCTCACCAGCTGTTCCTTGAAACACAGAGTCATGGCTGATCCAGAGTCCCTCTGAATGACCACAGCACTGTGCTCAGAATGACATTTCTTTATCCTGAGCTCCACTCTGGATCTCCGGAGATGCAGTTTCTGATGGTTTTCCTTTCTCATGCTGTTTCCCAACAACAACAAAAACATTAAATATTGACACCATCTTGGAAAGTGATTTTCAAGTTTTCTGAAGCTACTACTGCCCTTCCTTGTCATGGTTTTACCACAGCCACCAACTAAGGCCATGAGAGCTGCTCACATCCTGCTCCCAGGCCCCAGGTGGGATAAGGGAGAGAAGTGAATGGGAAGGGAGAAACTTGTGGGTTTAGACAAAAAATAAATAATTCAATAAAAAGAATACATTACTATTAATAATATACTTGTACTAAGATATACGTAAAGTAAAATATGTGACACTCAGTGCCATATCCCACAGAACTCCCATCGTGCTGAAGAGGCAGCCCAAAAGAAGAGAGCACCCTGGTCCTGAACAGCTGATCTCAGCAAGAGAAAGTACAGGTGCAAGAGGCAGAGAGGCCCAAGGGCCAATTGAAAAACAGCAAAACATCGTAAAACTGAACTACCACTGAACTCCCAATAGAATGGAACTTCCAAACAGAGCTAAGCAAAGTAGCTGGAAAACCAAAACTAACTGGCTGGAAAAGGCACCTCCAACTTCATACTGAGCATGACACTAATGGTAGAGAATAGCTCGTTGATTGACCTGGATGTCAATCAAGGTGCTGTCCTGTCAGTGCCCTCTCCTGCCAATTTGCACCTGCAGCTGAACTCCAGAGAAGTCCTTGGTTTCACTGACAATAGTCAAGGTAAGTTAAATAGAAATAGATAAATTAAATTAAGAAAATATACTCAGTGCTATCCCCCGTGTAACTCCAGTCACACGGAACAGCCAGTACTGCAGAAGGGAGCACCTTGGTCCTGAACAGCCCATCCCAGCAAGAGAGAGCAAAAGGGCAACAGGCAGAAAGGCCCAAAGGCCAACGGCAAAATGGCAGAACGGCAAAAGGCCGAACTGACATCGAACTCCTGACAGAATGAAACTTCAACTGACCAAACCAGCTGGAAAACCCAAAGTAACGGATGTAACAAGCCCTAAAGGCCGGCTCCAGCTTTAGACTGAGCATGGCGCTAATCATAGGGAATATTTCATTGATCAGCCTGCATGTCAATCCAGGTGCTGTCCTGTCTGTGTCCCCTCCTGCCAATTTCCATCTGTGTCTGGATGGCCGAAGAAGTCCTTGGTTTCCCTGACAGCAGCCAAGATATCAATGAGTTCTGGCATTCCTTTCATATCAAATGGCAAACACTATAAGCTGCTAAAAGACAAAATGAACTCTATCCCAGAGAAGGAACAGCGTTATCTCATTATTCTCATAGTAAATCTAAACAAAAGACTGTACTGACTGTGAAGGAGAGAGGTTCAAAATGCATGAAGAAAATTAACTCAATTTCAGCAAAACCAGCACGTTTCCTCAGGCTCCCCTTCAGCAGGCTAAAGAAGTTTGGGTCTCTCAACATCTCCACACATGACTCAGACTTTCTCTGGCCACACAGCAGCTTCTCCCCGTTCCTCCAGAATGGGGAACCTCACACTGGGACACACGGCTCCAGATGTGACCACAACAGTGCTGAGTCACGATGGGCAATAACTGCCCTTGTCTGGGTGGCCACGCTCCTCCCAGTGCAGCCCAATGTGCTCATGGGCATGTTCCTGTTTAGCACCACTGAGAACTGGCTGAACATCCAGGCTCAGAGGGTTGTGACCAGTGGCACAAAGCCCAGCAGGACGCACCATGAGGAGAACTGAAGGATACCATATCCCCACCCAACATCTCCTCCCCTCTTGGGTCCCTGGACCCACCTCAGTGACAAGGGGGAGAGCACTGCCTGTATGGGTGGAGGAGATGGGGTCTGGCATGAGGGTCCACGGGCAGTTTCTCCTGGTTGTTCATGCACCAGGCAAGCTGGGCTGGATATTTGGAGAGAGGAACTCTTCCTAAGGGCCTCCAATGGGCATGGGGATTGTCTCCAGTTTCCTGCACGCTGCCTTTTCTGATGGAGATCACAGAGGCTGCCAGCCCTTTAGAGGACCCAGGACAGGCCTTGTCCTTCCTCTGGTCACAGCTGGACCCCACTTCTCCAGCTCCGCCCCAGCTCAGGAGCCTTGTCCTCTGGTGACTTCTCGGGTAAGGTTGACAAGAGGGGTGCATAAGTTTGTCTTAAGGACATGTGATGAGCACAGGACTGAAGTACCAGAGCATAAGGACCGGCATTTTTCTCTCTCTGGTGCTCCTGGCCCCATCCTGTGCTCCCCACAGGGCCCCAACCTGGCACTGATGCTCTGCAGACCAGGTTGGCTGCAGAACCATGGGGTGACTGCACACTGGTTGTGCTGCTCAGTGAGGGACACAAATGCAACTGGCTGGGCTGCACTGTCACTGAGCTCTTTCCTGGGGGTCTAAAGCTCTGGAATGGGTCCAGAGTATTTCTTGGGACCCAGTGGGTTTTCCGCTCACTTGGGTTCAGCAATGCCTTCCTTGTCCTTCAGGGTCCCAGAAACTGGTGCAGGAAAACGCTGCCTATCCCCTTCCCAGGGACAGAGGCAGGCCGACCAGCCCTTAATTCTTCAAATCCTCCTTCAGGCCCTTCTTGAAGATGGGCTTGACATCTTACTTGACAGTAAGTCGTTGACCTGTTCACATCGTACAGAGGTGCCTCCCATACCATTCTCTGATACTAATGCCAGGCACAGACACTCTGCGCAGCCAGAAGCCTGGGTGGCTGCATCCTTCTTGGCAGGTAGTGTCTGTGTAGACACACTCTTTGTATTAATGGCAGCAACAGCTTTCCTTGTTCTAGAAACCATTGTTACCCTTAGTTAAATTTGGGACAAGAAAACAAAATGAAACCCTGGACAAACTCACCTACAAGAGCTAGTTGTGTCCAGTCTACTTGCCCTGCCACACCCCAGTCTGTGCCACCAGCAACAAGTGAGAGGTCTAACAGCAAGGAGTGACAGGACCTCTGAACCCTACTGCACGAGCAGCCCCAGTCGCTGCTGCAACACCGTGTGGGTAGTGCTCACCTGCCTCACAAGCACGTTCACCTCCCAGGGCCTGGTGGGCTCCCGGAGGCTTTTTCAAAGCAAGGGGGAGGGGTGTGACCCCCGTCACCGTGGTAATGGCCGCACCACGTCAGCCGGTTCCGCAAGGGCTGCCGGGGACTCCTGGGTAGCGGAATTGAAAACGCGACCAGAAACCTCTCTCTTTACCCTCTCTTACCTCTGTAGCTTCGAGACTTTACCGACTGTGGAAAATAGGGCTGGCTACTTATGAAGAATTTATGGAAATAGCTAGATCATGCAGAAAAAAAATCAGGGAAACAAAAGTGCAATTTGAAGTTAATTTGGCCAATTCTGTCAGGGATAATAAAAAGTCCTTCTTCAAATATGTTAATAACAAAAGGAGGGGCAAGGAAAACCTCCATTCTCTGTTGGACTCTGAGGGAAATATAGTTAACAAAGATGAGGAGAAAGCTGAGGTACTTAATACCTACTTTGCCTCAGTTTTTACCAGTAAGACAGGTGGCCCGCAGGACAACTCATCTCTGGAGGTGGTTGACAGAGATAGGAAGCCAAATGGGCCCCTTGTATTCCAGGAGGAAATAGCTGGTGATTTACTGAGCCATCTGGATCCTCACAAGTCTATGGGACCAGATGGGATCCATCCTAGGGTGATGAGGGAGCTAGCAGAAGAACTTGCCAAGCCGCTCTCCATCATCTTCCAACAGTCCTGGCTCACTGGGGAGGTCCCATATGATTGGAAATTGGCCAATGTTACCCCAGTCCACAAAAAGGGCTGCAGAGCTGACCCTGGCAACTCCAGGCCTGTCAGCCTGGCCTCGGTGCCTGGCAGGGCTATGGAGCAGATCATCCTGAATGGAATCACACAGCACCTTCAGGATGGACAAGGGATCAGACCCAGCCAGCATGGGTTTAGGAGGGGCAGGTCCTGTCTGACCAACCTGATCTCCTTTTATGATCAGGTGACTCACCTGGTGGATGAGGGGAAAGCTGTGGATGTGGTCTATCTGGACTTCAGCAAGGCCTTTGACACTGTCTCCCATAATATGCTCTTGCAAAAGCTGGTAGCCCATGGCTTGGACAAGTGTACTCTACGCTGGGTTAAGAACTGGCTGGAGGGCTGAGCCCAGAGAGTGCTGGTGAATGGGGCTGCATCCAGCTGGCGGCCAGTCACTAGTGGTGTTCCCCAGGGGTCAGTGTTGGGTCCAGTCCTGTTTAACATCTTTATTGACGATTTAGATGAGGGGATTGAGACCATCATCAGCAAATTTGCTGATGACACCAAGTTGGGAGGGAGTGACGACCTGCTGGAAGGCAGGAGGGCTCTGCAGAGGGATCTGGATAGACTGGAAAAATGGGCTGATTCCAATGGGATGAAGTTCAATAAGGCCAAATGCCGGGTGCTGCACTTTGGTCACAACAACCCTCTGCAGCGCTACAGACTGGGCGCAGAGTGGCTGGAGAGCAGTCAGACAGAAAGGGACCTGGGGGGACTAATGGACAGGAAGCTCAACATGAGCCATCAGTGTGCCCAGGTGGCCAAGAAGGCCAATGGAATCCTGTCCTGTATCCAAACGAGCGTGGTCAGCAGGACCAGGGCAGTGATCCTTCCCCTGTGCTCTGCATTGGGGAGGCCACACCTGGAGTATTGTGTTCAGTTCTGGGCCCCTCAGTTCAGGAAAGAGATTGAAGTGCTGGAGCGGGTCCAGAGAAGAGCAACAAGACTGGGGAAGGGACCTGAACACAAGCCCTATGGGGAGAGGCTGAGGGAGCTGGGCTTGTTTAGTCTGGAGAAGAGGAGGCTTAGAGGTGAGCTCAGCACTCTCTAGAACTACCTGAAGGGCAGTTCTAGCCAGGTGGGGATTGGTCTCTTCTCCCAGGCAGTCAGCATTAGGACAAGGGGCCATGGGCTTAAACTCTGCCAGGGGAAATTTAGGCTGGATATTAGAAAGAAATTCTTTACAGAGAGAGTGGTCAGGCATTGGAATGGCTGCCCAGGGAGGTAGTGGACTCGCCGTCCCTGGAGGTTTTTAAACTAAGATGGGACATGGCACTTAGTGCCATGATCTAGTAAACGGACTAGAATTGGAGCAAGGGTTGGACTTGATGATCTCTGAAGTCTTTTCCAACCCAGTCGATTCTGTGATTCTGTGATTCTGTGATTCTGTAACATAGACCTGCTGCTGAACTTTGTAAGAGTAGAATCAGACAGGACTGAGGTTCTTCAAGGCTTCTTTGCCTCCATCTTCACCAGCAAGGTCTCCTGAGACTTTGTTCCTGACGGCAGGAGTCTGGAGAACACCCAGCAGTGGATGGGGCTCAAGTCAGGGGTGACCTGAGCAAACTCAGACACCATTACAGAGCAGGAGACGGGTCACTTGACCAGCCCCCTGAACACAAGTATCACTGTGCTGTGGCACCTGAGATTGCCAGGGACACCCACCTCTTGGTCCAGAGGAGTGTGACTCCTCTTGAGCTGTCCTGGCCTTTCTCCTCACTCATGTGGTGATTTAGTTACGCACTTTTCTGACATATTCAGTCTTTCCTAGGAGACATTCCACATCAATATGAACTGGAGGCTGCTGATGCCACCTGTTCTGGAAAGGGAGGGAAGGGCAAGCAGGGAAGGGAATAGAAGAAATTTGGCTTTATTGTTATTTATTATGGAAATATTCTCTGTTTGGCTATTCCTGAAATCCCCCTAATCATCCACATCAGACTTGAAGCCTTTAGGATAATGATGCACAGAGCCTTGGCTTCTAAGAGCGGTTTAAATGTTAGTGACCCCTCTGCTGCCATCATCCGGAACTGCAGCTACTGAGAGAACGAACAAACCTGGTAGATTTGTCTCCAATGTTTTTCAAGGCTTTTCCTGTCGTCAGTATGTTTCGTGTTTTGGGGTGGTGTTTATGTCAAGTCCTGTTGCTTTAACTGCAAGGCTTTGGTTTTCTGTGGAGTTGGAAATGCCTGTGAGTTCCTCACAACTCATCCAGCTTCTTTCATTCACCTGTCAATGGTCACCAATCACCACAATGTCCCAGTCCCAAACTTGCTTGAATCCTCTATTTGGATCCACACCCATCACTCCAGGAGGTTCATGGATCCACCAGGTTCATGGATGATTCCTGAGGTCCATCCAAGTGTGGGCAGTGTAAGAGAGGAGCAGAGCAGGGTCAGCTCATGGGCCATGACTGAGCACAGCCACCCCAGCAGCAGCCGTTCCCCATCTCCCAGGCACTGCCATGCCCACAGCATGCAAATGTCACTGCCATACATGATTAGCCCAAGAGAGGCCTTTCTTCCTTCCATATTCCCAGGAAAATCTTCCTCATGTTCCTCCTCCACCTGCAGACATCATCTGCTTTCCATTTCTGGGCTCAGACATGGCTGGAAGGGTTCACTGAAGCCATCAGCCATCTCATTGCTTCTCCCTGACATGCCCTGACCCTCTCCCACACCTACAATGGCCAATCATGGCTGCTCAGGCCTCCCGCTCTTCAGAAGAGCCCTTGAGCTTCTTGGTTCTTCCTGGTGCTTATTATGAACTTCCTCGCTCTCTCCAGAGCTCATGGTGAGCTTTCTTGTCCATAACAGCCCCTTTACGACCATGTTTCACTAAATGGTTGTGTTTGTGTGATCATTTGTGCAGAAAGGGCAGTCACAGGACAGCACCCAATATGTCAAATCTGATGCCGAGTGAAATGCCGTAAAGCCCTGACGAGTTCCCCCTGTGTCTGTGTCTCTCCTGGAAGGAGTCTGTCCTGAGAAGGGGATCCAGCTCCTGCCACTCTGCAGAGGCACATGAGCAGTGTCCATCACCTGGGGACACAAAGAGTGACGTTTGCCAGACCACCCTTCATCTGAACCACTTAGATGGGTACTTATAGATATGGTATTGTGCCTTATGCTGCAAATACCTATTTGATTAGCAGTGCCAGTGGGGCTATTACAGATGTAGAGTAAAATGTTGGAGGTATTTATATTTAGGCAGATTAGCCCTTTTTCTATTTGTTTTGTTTTGTTTTGTTTTGCTCTGCTCTGTTTTGTTCTGACACTCTTAGAGAAATGACAGAAATACTTGAAGGTTTCTTGATACATTTTAATATGATTATGCACAGAAGGCCACCAGCTTTGCATCTCCAGAAATGGGATCCAGAGTTCAAGGGCAGGATGGTTTGGGCTGTTGTAGGAAAATAGGAAATTAGGATTTTAGGCCTATATCAGTGTTATAAGCTGTGCTGCTAAGGCTGAAAAGTCTCAACTTGTCCCCTGTATAGCCCTTACCCAGAACCACGAGCGTGGTTACCTTATGCTTGCTTTGTACTCTTAGTTAAGACATTGATAAATGCTATTCTTAGGGTTGCTGATTTCCGTGCTAGACTGATGAACTATGGATAACAAATGAGACAGGTAGAACTTCGAAAGAAGCTAGCCCTGCAACCTGATGACCTTTCGTTTGGTACTTGTCAAGAAAGAAGTAGAACCTGCAGACCACTGGGACTGAAGGAACCTGAGGACATCGTGAATATTTAGAAAATTCCACTAGACAGTGATAAATTTTGCTTAGTTGCATAATACCTATTAGAACCCTATATAATGACTAGCTGTATTGCTGTATGATTGTCACTCTCTGAGGAGGTGACCCAATGCTGCTGTTCCTGCGAATCTTCTACAATAAATACTTCTCAGAGTAACCCACGAGAGTTCGAGTCTCTCTCCAGCGCCTCCACCAACTACCTTTTTCATGGGCTCTGTGCTGGGATCTGGAAACTGAAACGTGCTCCCATCTCCCAGCCCCCTGCCCTCCTCAGTGAGGGTGTGAGACATTCTGCCAGAGAGGGTTGAACTCACAGTCATCACAAGTATCTTATGTCCAACTGCAGCCAGTGGTGTCCTGCCAGCTCAGGATTGGAGCTTCCATTGCTGGAGGTGTTTAAAAGACGTGGAGATGTGGCACTTTGGGACATGGTTTAGTGGTGGTCTTGACAGTGTTTGATTTACGATTGGACTCCATGTTCATAAGGGTCTTTTCCAGCATAAATGATTCTCTGATTCTATGATTTGGGTTGAAACCATTTCAGTCCCATCAAATCCAGCTTCCCTCAGAGGCTGCTGTTGTGTGGCACAACTGTCCTGGCTCTCCGGGCATGATGGGCATTGGTTTGGTGACTGCATTGGGAGTTTTCCCCTTCCTGGGGTAAAAGGCTGTTGAGCAGAGACAGTTGTAAAGATTTGGGTCACAGGGGTTTGCAGCAATCCTGTCAAACTCTGAGCAGGATGAGCTTTGCAGCCCAGGAAAAATGGAGATGCTCTGAAGGATGTTTGTGAACAGTGCTGCTGTCACTAGTAGCAGTAACAGGGAACTCCTTATTCTCACTGATGATCATGATGAACTAAAGCTCTTTAATTTCATTCCTAACAGTCATTCTTGCTTTTCCAAGCATCTACTACACCTCAGCAGTTGTGTCTTGGAATAAGTTTTTAGAACATGCTTTTTCTCTCACTTCTTCTTTGTTTTAATCATTCAAAGAGTACACCTCTTGGACAGAATTACCCCCAAATTGTGCTTCTTTCATTATTTTTCTACCTTTTAATTATTTCTTATGTGGTGTGATGTGGAGGTTGCATAGGAGAATAGTTTCTTTTTGAGACGAAGAAGGCCAAGGAACAGATCCCAGGTCAGTGCAAAGGCCCAAAGGAAGCCAGAATCTTTATGTGTGTGCACTGACACACACTGTCACCTGCATTTCCCGTCTCTGCAGTCCCAACCGTGCAGCAGAGTCTGGAGTTCTGAGCTCCCTTCATCTGCCCTGTGTGACACGTGTAAAATGGAACTACCCCAGTCCAATGGCTGGTTTTGATTCTCGTCACAGCCTGAATCACCACATGGGTCAGGAGACAAGCCAGGATACCCAACCAGGACTCACATGCTCTGCACTTAAAGTTCAGGTGTTTTCTGGCATCTCAGGAGACAAGTCGTGCCGATTGCTGGGTTCAAGGAGCTGGTCAAGTGTCTCATCTCCATTTATGCAATGGTGGCTTTGATGTCTGGCTGATGTGGAGACTCTGTACATGGATGCAGAAACCTCTTGAGTAACCTGTTCTGAAAGGATGAACAAGGTGGGCAGTTCTTTCTGGAAGGGTATTAGGACAGCAAAAAAAACCCTGGGTTGGAGCAAATGAAAAGGGATGCAAAAGTTGTGGTCAGAAACATTTAAAGGCACTTGCAAAGCAGCCCTGCACCTCATGTGAGTTATTCCTGTGGTCAGGGAGAACCTGAGAGCTGTCCATAAATTGAAAACATGAAGGAGAAGGAAGGACAATGTCATTCAGGCTCCAAGGGAGCTCAGGACATGTCTTGACCAACCTCCTGCTCACAGCAGGGTCAGACCAGATTGCTCAGGGCTTTATCCAAACACATCTTGGTCACTTTCTGGGACAGAGTGAGTGCGCACTCCTGGGAAACAGCTTCCAGTGCTGGACTGTCCTCATGACTGGAAAGTTTCTCCTTTTACCTACTGTCCTTCTAAGCCCAACCATCCAGCTTGCTTTATAGCCATTTACTTGAACATCAAAGCAGACCATAATATCCTGCCTTGGACATGTGAATATTTCAGGGGATGATGATGGATGCCTTGCTGACTTGCAAGTAAAACACCATAACTATTGTCCCCACATTCAGCAACCCTTTCGTTTCCTCACAGAAAGCAAAGGGGATGGACAGGCACAGTCCACCCTGCATAAACCTCTTTACATTTTTAGACTGAGCTTTGATCTGGACTGTTGCTGTGCTTGGAGGCTGCTGTCCTTGAGACCAGATGAACTCACTCCTGCCACCCTGCCTGGCAGTTCATTCCATCCGTGTCACAGCTCTGTCTGCAGCACTGACAGCTCCAGCTCCCCCAGTCAGGTCCCTGGCCGAGGACATTGCCTCACATCTGGGCTGAGCCACCCCAGCTGTGGCACCAGCCCAGCTCTGACCTGCCACAAGAAACCTGGTACCAAGTGTCCAAGAGCCCATGTGTGCAAAGGCTTTGAATCAGAGCACAGACATGACATGGCCAAATATTGCTGAATGTCTCTCTAGGCCTAGGAGTACAAAACCAGAATAAAATTACTAAATCCATTCAACTGAAGATATTCCTCCTTCAGCTTGGAGAAATTAGATCCTTTGCTGTAACCTTCCAGGTGTCCTGTCTAATGATGGGACAAGAAGAGACGATTTTCATACCAGTTTATTTTCTAATAGGAAGAATATAATGCTGGCAAGAAGTGTCTGTGCAGAGGAGAGAGAATCAACATCACTGATTACTTGAAGCTGTTTGAAAGGATGTGTCCCCGGAGGCCCAGGGACACCTGGAGGGAGCCCAGAGGGGTCAGAGAAAGGGACGTCATGGGCTGCTCCTGTGCTGCTGAGCTGGGCTGGGCTCCTGGGACACAGGGAGCTCATGGCAGCGGCAGCGCTGCAGAGAGACAGCTCTGACCAGGAGCAGCTCCTCTGCACACGCAGCAGGGCTGAGGGCTCTGCCTGCAGCACTGAGGGCACGGGACCCAGGCACAGAGAGATTAAAGGCAATGTGGGGTGGTTGGTTGCTGAGGGCTCATTGAGAGACAAATCTTCACAGTTGTAACACGGTAAGTCTCTGGCTGTAGGACAATGCAGCTGCATTTCCTGGAGGGATCTCTTAAAGGTGATACATCCCACAATTTACAGGAGCTATCAGGTCTCTCTCACAGTATTTCTCATGTAGAGGACAAGAACAGGGTCCAGACCAGTGCTTCCCTGCTGCACTGTCAGAGGGACAGGGCATGATGGCAGCTTCTGCTGAGGGTGATTGCAGGGGGAGCACCCAGGGGTGCCCAGGGCTGTCCTGCAGAGCAGGGTCCCTGCACCCCAGGGCTGTGCCGGGCAGGGACTCTGCCGCCTGCCAGGGTCAGCGCTCAGCCTGCCCGGGAGATCCCATGGCAGCAGCTGTGGGTGGAAGGAGCGACCCCCGGCAGGGCAGGCAGGGAGCTTGTGGGGTTGAAGGGGGCTGTGTGGGTCAGGGCTGCTCAGAGCTCCAGATCCCCCCACAGACATGGCAGAGGGTCTTTCTGAACAATGACATCAACACAGGAACAGCTGCAAGGGAAGGAGTCTGTGCTTTCAGTTTTCTACTCTTGCTCATCTGGGTGTGCAGTGGGAGATGGGGATTTATTTCTCTCTTTGGAGAAGACAATGAGACCCCAGTTCTCGTTAGGACTGGTCTGAGCTGCTCCTGAGCCCCTGCACACACAGAGCTGCCCCTGGGCAGTGCCAGGAGGTGTGAGCAGGACAGAGCTGAGCACACAGCGGGTGGGACGGGGTCTGTGACACTGATAGGGAGCAGACCAGGGACAGAGACACAGCTCCAGGCAGCACAGACATGGGCAGGGAGAGTGAGCTACAACCTGAAATGCTTGAGATGGGATTCAGGACATCCCTGTCATACCCCGCAGTTCAGACACATTTCCCAGTGCAACCCCTGGTCTCCTCTCCTCCCCAGCAGACCCTCTGCCCCAAAGCCATGGGGTCCAGGTCACAAGTCTCCACCTCAGCAGCTGGACCTCCAGGTGAAGGGTTCCTGCAACGGGGTACACAAAAAAGGTGCTAAAAGTGCTTGCTCTCCAGTGTCATCATGTGAGTGGCAGCAGCAGAGCCGGGTAAGGAGAAGGTTCCACAGCATGCCTGTCTGCCTTTCTGTCCTTGCTTTATTTTCTGGTAGCACTGCAGTGTTATTCCCCATTTCTCCACCTGTCCCTGGTACTCTTGCTTTCTGGGGTTGGGGTGGGAGTGTGGGTCAGTTTTTGTTCTGACACCAGTTCAGTGGATCTTGCCTCACGGGTGTGTTCATGGAAACCAGATGCCGAAGCTGCATTTTAAACTGTGATGAACTGTTTTTCTCAATTGGTAGAAAGAGAGAATGAGCGGATACATCCCTCCATCAGGGAGGGGGTTTTCCATGAGAAACAGCATGTTTATTTTCCCCAGAGAAGTCTCCCCTAACTTGTCACTGTCCTTTCCTCCTTGCACAGGTCCTCATGCCCACAGGCAGCAAATGTCCAACAGCAGCTCCATCACCCAGTTCCTCCTCCTGCCGTTCACAGACACACGGGAGCTGCAGCTCTTGCACTTCTGGCTCTTCCTGGGCATCTACCTGGCTGCCCTCCTGGGCAACGGCCTCATCATCACCACCATAGCCTGGGACCAGCACCTCCACACCCCCATGTACTTCTTCCTGCTCAACCTCGCCCTCCTCGACCTGGGCTCCATCTCCACCACTGTTCCCAAATCCATGGCCAATTCCCTCTGGGATTCCAGGGCCATCTCATACTTGGGATGTGCAACACAGCTCTTTTTGTTTCTTTTCTTGATCACAACAGAGTATTGTCTCCTCACCATCATGTCGTACGACCGCTACATTGCCATCTGCAAACCCCTGCACTACGGGACCCTCCTGGGCAGCAGAGCTTGTGTCCACATGGCAGCAGCTGCCTGGGCCACTGCATTTCTCACTGCTCTGCTGCACACGGCCAATACCTTTTCACTGCCCCTGTGCAAGGGCAATGCCCTGGGCCAGTTCTTCTGTGAAATCCCCCAGATCCTCAAGCTCTCCTGCTCACACTCCTACCTCAGAGAAGTTTGGCTTCTTGTGTTTAGTCTGTTAATTGGTTTTGGATGTTTTGTGTTCATCGTGGTGTCCTATGTGCAGATCTTGAGGGCCGTGCTGAGGATCCCCTCTGAGCAGGGACGGCACAAAGCCTTTTCCACCTGTCTCCCTCACCTGGCCGTGGTCTCCCTGTTTGTCAGCACAGGCATGTTTGCCCACCTGAAGCCCCCCTCCATCTCTTCCCCATCCCTGGACCTGGTGATGGCCGTTCTGTACTCGGTTGTGCCTCCAGCAGTGAATCCCCTCATCTACAGCATGAGGAACCAGGAGCTCAAGGATGCCCTGTGGAAACTGATGACTGGATGGTGTTCTGAAGCAACAAACTGCCCATCTCTTTCTGCATAGCAGTTTTAATGTAACTAGTTACAGGCCTGGCCTGTCATCTCTAATTTTTGTTGGTGGTGGTGTTTCTATTGTGATAATGTTGTCATCCCCTTTCAAATTCACTGTTTGCTGTTCTTTTATAACCACTGACTGTGCTCTTTGTGTATTTAAACAAAATAAAGAGCCCTGTAGTGACTCTTTTATGATCCTTTCACCAAGTCCTGTTTGGAGCCGCAGGGGCAGTTCCTGTGTGCGTGGGAGAAGGGGAAAAGAGTCCATCATGGCAGTCCTGCCAGGGAGCAGCAGCGCTTGTTCTTCCAGAGCTGTTCTGGTTCCACTCCCACACTCTCCTTCTCATCCCTGGTGTTGGTGCAAGGCCTGAGTGCTCTGGCAGCTTGGTCACCGTCCTGCTGTGTGTCAGTGCTGTGGGCGCAGGCAGGGACAGGCAGTGGGCACTGCTGTGACAGAGCTGGCCTCACAACAGCATTTCCAGATGGAAAGGTGATCTCCTCAGGCAGGTCCAGATGTTTATGTCTTCTTACAAAGTTTATCTCAAGAACATTCCCACAAAAGTGGCCGCAGATGCAACCAACAGTTTACAGTTGAATATTGTGTGTGTGCAGGGCTGGCACACAGCAGTGTCCTCTCACAGCCAGGCTCCTGCCAGAGACCTGCAGGACCAGCAGAGCAGGGGCTGGGCTGTGCCCCTGTGCACTAGACACCCCATAGAAGGACCCCAGGTCAATCACCATGGACTGGCCCTTCACAACCAACATTTCCAGCACTGGCCTTTCACCCACAGAGGCTGTTTTCTCTCCATGGACGGACACTGAATGAGCAGGTCAGCAGTCCATGTTTGCCTTGTACAGATGAGATGTGAGCATGCACATCATGTACGTAAGGTGACATGAACCTGAGGGAGCACAAACACCATCAATTATTCGTTTCCATTCCGTGAAGGCCTGTGAGACAGACGAGGTCTTGAGATCATATTGGGAGGAACAACCCATGGGAAATTACCTGAATGCAACACTGGGTTGTGCTTCCTTTAACTGAGCTCCCTGTGTCCATTCCTCATGACGTGGGACATCTCAGATGAGTGCAGAGCAGGTGACACACCACAGGGCTAAGATGTGTCCTGTCCTTTGGGAGTGGCAACAGGAGGCCAGAGGGACACTGTGACTCCTGCCTCTGTGAGTAAAAGGGACAGACTCTGTCTCTGAGCATCCCTGAGTGCAGAAGGAGTCCTGAGACCAACTCAGATATGGATGCCTGATGGAACCCTGGCATTTCTGTGTGTGACTCCAGGAACAAACCCCACTGGATCAGTGAGATTCGTCTCAGCTGCCTTGAACAGGATCATTGCAAGTGCTCCTGTCTGCTCTGTCACCCTTGCTTGTGATTCCAGATTGTGATCTCAAAACTGCCCTAGAAACCAGAATGGTTCTGGGGTGCTAAGGAAACGCAGACCTCAAACCCCTCTTCAAGAAGAGCAGGAATAGGAACTGGGATAACTACAGGCTGGCCACCCTACCTCCCTCCCTGGGAAGGGGATGGGACACGTCCTCCTGCAGCCATTTCCAGGAATGTGAGTGACAAGGAAGGGATTGCTGAACCCAAATGGACAGGGGAAAGAAAGGCATGTTGTGTACAGGCATTTGCAAGGCTCAGACATGGTCTCCTTCTGGCCAGAGTGGTGCTGATGGGGCTCAAGAAGTGGATTCTGGGTGGGAAGTTGGCTGAACCACCCAGCACAAATGTCATCAGTAGTACAAAGTCCTCCATGCAGCCAGTTACTGGTGTCATCCCTCAGTGACCAGCACTTGGACAACACTGTTGAACGTCTTTATTCTCCCTTTCCAAGATATAAGAGACAGCACTTTAAGTGCCTTGAGGATGATGCAAACCTGGGTGGAGGCCTTGAGCAACCTCACCTGGTTCACCCTGGGCAGGAGAGTGAGACAAGACGAGTGAGACAAGGGCTCTCTGCAAACCTGAGTTATTCTGTGGTTTGACAGAATTTTTACTTGGAGAGGTTTCAGGAGAGAGAATAGGTATAGAGATATAGAAGGTGTTAACATAAAAAAAAGCAGTTCCAGTGAGGAGTGCTTTTCACTTACATTGTGAGTAGGAAATATATTTGACAAACTTGAACAAGGTGAGGAAGTGAGATGGGTGTCTACAGCCTGTGGGAAAGAGGGCCAGGTATAGGAATGTGCTTCTGTCTTTGTCAGGTCCTGGGTGCTAAGGAGGGGGAATGGATGGTTGTGGTATTATGAGGTTACATGTGTCTCAGACACTCATAATCCAGTCAGAATCATGTGGATCTGAAGGGGACAGTGAGGTCAGTTCTGTCTCTGGAGGTGACAACCCAGCAGCAAGGACATGGCTGGGAAAGAACCTCAGCCTAAGTATGACAGATCCTACCCAGGAAGAGGCCTTGGAGACAGGTTGTCACATCCATCCCACCTGAGAACATGACAGGACAGCAGCAGGGACATGGTCATGTGTATGAGAGAAGCAGAAAGGCCAGCAGCACTCACGGGATTTAGGAGATCATGGTGAGGTTACTTCTCTCTGGTCAGGTAAAAGACCTCAAGAAGCATAATGTGTTGGTTTCCCTGCATGAAGAGCAGTTTACGAGGTGGCTGAGCTTCCCTTGGTAGTGGGAAGAGGCAGGAAAGACAAAAAAATGTCAGAAAGTACAGCTTGGAAGGTGAGGACTGGATGTCAGGAGTAAGAAATGTCACTGGAAGGGCAGTGCTGTGGGGCAAGAGGTTGCCCAGAGGGAGCTGGATCAGCCCATGGTTTGTGTTTCAAAGAGCAGCCAGTGAGGGTGCAGACACAGCAGTGAAGGTGCAGAAATGCTGGGCTGAGAGCAGGTGGGGAAGCGAGATGGGTGTCTGCAGCCTGCAGGGAAAGAGGGGCAGGGGTAGGACCGTGTAGAACAGCCTGTGGTGGAGATGGCAAAGGGCGCTGTAAGGCTGGAAGGGACCCACAGAACCCAGGTCTCTGTCCCCTTGGCCAGGGCAGTTGTCTCTGCCACTGAGGCCCATGTTGTCCTCATGGCACTGGGACCTCGGTGCCTCCTTGCAGCCCCACGGGGAAGCTGGAAGTTGTTGTCCCAGTGTTGTCCTTCCCTGGGCCTTGCACACCCACATCCCACGGTCCCAGGAAGAGCCCTGAGCCGTGTGTGAGGGACAGGATCCCCCTTCCCATTGCCTGGAGCTCATGTCTTCTCCTTTCTGCTTCAGAAAGCAAACCAAGGGGTTTCTGAGCATCAGAGCTGAAGAAAAGACTCAAAGGAGACCTCATGGTGGCTACAGCTTCCTCACAAGGGGAGAAGGAGGAGAAGGGACTGATCTGTTCTCTGTGGCGACCAATGATAGAACCCAGGGAATGGCAGGAAGATGTACCACGGGAGGGTCAGTGGTACATGAGGAAAAGGTTCTTCACCCACAGGGTGCTGGACACTGAACAGGCTCCCCAGGGAGGTGTCACGGCCCCAACCTGACAGTGTTCAAGAAGAGACTGGACAACGTCCTCAGACACACGGGGTGACCTGTGGGGTGTCCTGTGCAGGGACAGCTGTTGGACTCCATGATCCTTGTGGGTCCTTCCAACTCAGGACATTCCATGGTTCTATGAAATACTACGTCAAAAGCCCATGTTTTCATGTACAGATGAGATGTAAACACACACATCATGTGCATGTCCACTGTGTGCGTGTGGTGAGATGAACCCAAGGGAGCACAAATGCTATCAGCTATTCCTTGTGGTGCCATAAAGGTCAGTGGGACAGAGATGGTGTTTGGGGGTCTCTTCCAACCTGCGTTCTTGTAGGATTCCATGAATCTTTTCCTTGGAGAGCTCTTTCACGTCAGAATAGATAGAGGAAGGAGAACAAAAGCAGAGGCAGAAGCAGAGGTGTAAAATGCCCCAGAGTAAATACAGCAGCTCCTCGGCGGAATGTTTCTCCACTCAAACCCTTGATAGGAAATCTATTAGATACATTTGATGAAAGCAGCTCAGTTTGATCTGCTCACACACTGGACCACAAGGAGTGTGATGGTGGGTACGATGTCGTGTGGTCACTTGTGTCTCAGGAACTCATAGTCCAGTAGGAAGCCAATGGCTGTGGAGGGGACTGTGAGGTCACTTCTGCCTCTGCAGGGGATTGGCTAACAGCAGGAACATGGCTGGGAAAGGACTGTGAGGTCACACACACAAGACGAGCAATCGGGCCGAATCAGCATGGCTGGATGAAAGGCAGGTCCTGCTTGACCAGCCTGATCTCCTTCTGTGACAAGGTGACCGGCTGAGCAGATGAGGGAAAGTCTGTCGTGGGGAGTGAATCCGCCACACAGGCTGTGGGTGTTGTGTCCTTAGACTGCAGTAAAGCCTTTGACAGCGTGTCCCACAGCATCTCCTGGAGAAACTGCAGCTCATGGCCTGGGTGGTGTATCTGCGATGGGTAAAGAACTGGCTGGAAGGCATTTTGTCCCCTGGAGACATTTGTCCCCTTCCTGTTCACATGGGCATCCCATGAATGCATCACTGCTCTACCCCAGTGTAGACAGGCACAAGGCCTTCTCCACCTGGGCCAGTTCTTCTGTGAAATCCCCCAGATCCTCAAGCTCTCCTGCTCACACTCCTACCTCAGGGAACTTGGGCTTATGGTGGTCAGTGCCTGTTTAGTTTTCATGTGTTTTGTGTTCATCGTGGTGTCCTATGTGCAGATCTTGAGGGCCGTGCTGAGGATCCCCTCTGAGCAGGGACGGCACAAAGCCTTTTCCACCTGCCTCCCTCACCTGGCCGTGGTCTCCCTGTTTGTCAGCACTGGCGTGTTTGCCAACCTGATGCCCCCCTCTATGTCCTCCCCATCCCTGGATCTGGTGGTGTCTGTTCTGTACTCGGTGTTGCCTCCAGCAGTGAACCCCCTCATCTACAGCATGAGGAACCAGGAGCTGAAAGTGGCACTGAAGAAGCCGATTCAATCATTTTTCTGTCAGCAACAATAAGTTACCCGTGTCTCTTCAGAAGTAATTTCCAGTTCATCTCAGGAACCTCCTGTGCATTGAGCATTTCACCTGTGATAACCATGTTTGTCAAGGAATTTCTTCACCCATGGCACTTCTCCAGAGCAGTGACTCAGAGGCCTGTCTACCTGTTGCTGAGGCCCTGGTTCAGCTGGTGTCCTGTGTCACATCTCTGTAATACAGGATGTTTCAAAGGATGGACCCATTTTGAAATCACTGTATGACACTTCATGCATGCAGAGATGCTGGTGGCCTTCTTGGCCACCTGGGCACACGCTGGCTCATGTTCAGTCACTGTCCATCAACACCCCCAGGGTCTTTTCCATTGGGCAGATTTCCAGCCGCTCTTCCCTGAGCCCGTAGTGCTGCCTGGGGTTGTTGTGACCCAAGTGCAGGACCCAGCACTTGGCATGAAATTGAACAAGTCCAAGTGTTGGATTGTTCACCTGGGATAGAGTAACACTGAGTGCAAGTGTAGATTGGGAGAGAGCGGCTGGAGAGCAGCCCTGCAGAAAGGGATCTGGCGTGATGGTTGGTCACAGCGGCAATAGGAGCCAACACTGTCCACCAGCAGTCAAGACAGTAACCCCCATCCTGGGGTGAATCAAACACAGCATGGCCATGTGGTTCAAAACAGGTGACTATACTGCTGTATTCAGCATTAGTGCGGCCTCACCTCTAGAGCTGTGTGCAGTTCTGGGACCCACATACTATTACAACAAGGACGTAAAGGTCCTTGAATGCATCTAGATCATCCCCAAGCCCATTGGAGGCCCTTAGGAAGAGTTCAAGTCTCCAAATATCCAGCCCAGCTTGTTGCTGCCTTAACAACCAGGAGAAACTGCCCCTGCACCCTCATTGTAGACCCCATCTCCTCCACCTCATACAGGCAGTGCTCTCCCACTTGTCAATGAGGTGGTTCCAGGGACCCAAGAGAGGAGGAGATGTTGGGTGGGGATATGGTGTCCTTCAGTGCTCTTCATGGTGCGTTCTGCTGGGCTTTGTGCCACTGGTCACAACCCTCTGAGCCTGGATGTTCAGCCAGTTCTCAGTGGTGCTAAACAGGAACATGCCCATGAGCACATTAGGCTGCACTGGGAGGAGCGTGGCCACCCAGACAAGGGCAGTTATTGCCCATCGTGACTCAGCACGGGTGTGGTCACATCTGGAGCCGTGTGTCCCAGTGTGAAGTTCCCCATTCTGGAGGAACGGGAGGAGCTGCTGTGTGGCCAGAGAAAGTCTGGGTCATGTGTGAAGATGTTGAGAGACCCAAACTTCTTTAGCCTGGTGAAGGGGAGCCTGGGAAAACGTGCTGAAATTGAGTTAATTTTCTTCACGCATTTTGAATCTCTCTCCTTCACAATTAGTACAGTCTTTTGTTTAGATTTACTATGAGAATAATGAGATAATGCTGTTTCTTCCCTGGGATAGAGTTCATTTTGTCTTTTAGCAGCTTTACAGTGTTTGCCGTTTGCTATGAAAGGAATGCCAGAACTCACTGATATCTTGGCTGTTGTCAGGGAAACCAAGGACTTCTTTGGCCATCCAGCTGCAGATGCAGATTGGCAGGAGGGGACACAGACAGGACAGCGCCTGGATTGACGTGCAGGCTGATCAATGAAATATTCCCTGTGATTAGCGCCATGCTCAGTCTAAAGCTGGAGCCGGCTTTTAGGGCTTGTTACACCCGTTACTTTGGGTTTTCCAGCTGGTTTGGTGAGTTCCATTCAGAAGTTTCATTCTGTCAGGAGTTCAATGTCAGTTCGGCCTTTTGCCGTTCTGCCATTTTGCCGTTGGCCTTTGGGCCTTTCTGCCTGTTGCCCTTTTGCTCTCTCTTGCTGGGATGGGCTGTTCATGACCAAGGTGCTCCCTTCTGCAGGACTGGCTGCTCCGTGTGACTGGAGTTACATGGGGGATAGCACTGAGTATATTTTCTTAATTTAATTTATCTATTTCTATTTAATTTACCTGGACTATTGTCAGTGAAACCAAGGACTTCTCTGGAGCGCAGCTGCAGGTGCAAATTGGCAGGAGAGGGCACAGACAGGACAGCACATTGATTGACATCCAGGTCAATCAACAAGCTATTGTCTACCATTAGTGTCATGCTCAGTATAAAGATGCCTTTTCCAGCCCATTAGTTTTGGTTTTCTGGCTACATTGCTTAGCTCTGTTCGGAAGTTCCATTCTATTCGGAGTTCAGTGTTAGTTCAGATTTATGATGTTTTGCTGTTTTTCAGTTGGCCCTTGGGCCTCTCTGCCTTTTGCACTTGTACTTTCTCTTGCTGGGATCAGCTATTCAAGACCAGGGTGCTCTCTTCTTTTAGGCTGCCTCTTCAGCACAACTGGAATTCTGTGGGGGACTGCACTGAGTGTCATATATTTTACTTCATGTATATCTTAGTATAAGTATATTATTAGTAGTAGTGTATTATTTTTATTGTCTTTTTAATTTTTTGTCTAAACCCACAAGTTTCTCCCTTCCCATTCAGTTCTCTCCCTTATCCCACCTGGGGACTGGGAGCAGGATGTGAGCAGCTCTCATGGTCTTAGTTGGTGGCTGTGGTAAAATCATGACAAGAAAGGGCAGTAGTAGCTTCAGAAAATTTGAAAATCACTTTCCAAGATGGTGTCAATATTTAATGTTTTTGTTGTTGTTGGGAAACAGCATGAGAAAGGAAAACCATCAGAAACTGCAGCTCTGGAGGTCCTGAGTGGAGCTCAGGATAAAGAAATGTCACTCTGAGCACAGGGCTGTGGTCATTCAGAAGGACTCTGGATCAGCCATGACTTTGTGTTTCAAGGAACAGCTGGTGCGGATGGAGAGACAGCAGCATAGGTGGGGACACAGTGGGCTGAGAACAAGTTGGGGAAGCACATGGGGTGTCTGCAGCCTGTGGGGAAACAGCCAGAGTTCTGGGACAGTGCAGGATGGACCATGGTGGACATGGCCAAGAGCGCTGGCAAGGCTGGATGTCCCTGAAAGAGCCAAGGTCTTTGTCCCCTTGGCTATGGCTGATGTCCCTGCCAGCGAGGCCTAAGAGGAGACACATGGTTGTCATGGCCATGGCTCCCCATTGCCTCCTTGCACCCCCAGGGAGTGTCACACCATTGCCCTGCACTGGGCATCGCACTCCCCACAGCCCCAGGAAGAGCTCTGAGCCACACATGAGGGACAGGATCTCCCTTCTCAGGGGCAGGGGCTCAAGGCTTGGCCATTGTCCTTCATCAGACAAACCAAGGGCTTTCTCAGCATCAGAGCTGCTGCACTTTGCCTTTGCCTGATGCAATCACTGCCTCCAATTATCTGCTCTAACGAGTCCCTGGGGAGGCTTTGTCAGTAACAGCCCTCAGTGGGGCCCATTAATGCTTCAAGGTACTTTGGAGTTTGTTCTGACTTGGACTTCTTGAGCAGATTCTTCAGTCTGTTCTTGGTATCTGAGGTTCATGGACTCAGCACCAAATACGCCACGGGGCTCATTAAAACACAGAAAGCCCTAACGAGCGATGTTTCTTTCCCTAATTTTCTTCAAATCTTCAAGACTTGTAGAGCTAACTGGAGAGGTTTCAATGGGACACCTGCTGATGAAGATTTCAAAGAAGATTTCATAAAGGAGGGTTTTTTTCTTTCCAGGGTATTTTCTATCATTTTTCAGTGTATGGAAGAAGTGACAGCAGCATTCTACACTGGACATTGATCCCGAGGGTCTCCTGAAGACATCTGGACAGGCAGGAGAACAGTCCTTGAGGCTGGACACTGTATGGACAACCTGGCTCCTCACCCCCACCCCCAGTCTGCCGGTTCCCTCATTGGCCACCAGACATTGCATCACTTTTCCTCCATCAGACTTCTCCACTGAGCTCTGCAGGAGATGCTGCAGCTCCTGTGCACCAGCTCCACCTGCTCTCCTGGGCAAACACTGCACAGTTCAATAAACAGCAAAACACTTTCCTCAGCTGTGTGTGTAAGCTGGATCTGATGAGGTCCAGCATCCACAAGGGACACCCACACAAGAACTGCTTTAGACAGAGAGATAGGAGAGGATAGAAATAAACACAATGAATGTGTTCACTGCCATGTTAATTAGAGCTCTGAAGAATGGGGCAAGTTTGTAACTCCCTGAAGGTCAAAGCAGAAACCAGACAGTTGAGAGGCCACTGAATGACCAAAGAGCAAGTGGAGGAGAAACCTGAGAGCACTGGGAAGGGCAAACGTCCAGACAGTGCTGGAAAGTTGTCCTTGGACAGGGACATTTAATCAGGAGAGGTGGGAAATCCTGAATGACGAGGAAGATGAAATCATAGAGTGTTGGTAATAGAAGTACAGGGGAAGACCAATATTTCTTCTCCTACCCTTAGTGCATTTCCACATAATTCACTTTTTGGCTTTTTTCTTTTAAATTTTAATATGTTAAAAAAACAACTAAACAAAAATGCTCAATCAAAGAAAATAAAAAACCAAACAAAATAAACAAAACCACCCACAAAACCAAAGCAAAACAAAAACCAAACCAACCAACCAAGAACAACAACCAAAAACAAAACCCAAACCCCAAACCAACCAACGAACCAAACAAACAAAAATCCCAAAACAAAAAAGCAACAGCAAAAAAGTTGACATTTCCAGACAAACATCAGTCATCAGCTGTCTCACCATAAACAGCCAGTGCCATTTTAGGGGCCCAGTGTACCTGAGGTGCTGGCCTGGGATTGGCATCTCTCACACAGGACCTGGGGAGACCAGAGCACCTTGCAGTGCAGGTGGAGCCTGGGCAGGGGTTCCCGGAGCATCTACACTGGTGCCAGGTGTTTGTGTCCCTGGAGCTGAAGACATTTGTGTCCTAAATCCATGCCCAGTTCTGGAGAACTCTTACGTTTCCAAAGAAAAGAAACTCTCCTACAAAGACTTTTAAATAAATAAGTAAGTAAGTAAGTAATTAAGTAAGTAAGTAAGTAAATAAGTAAATAAGTAAATAAAAAAGTAAGTAAATAAGTAAATAAATAAACAAATAAGCAAGTAAATAAGTAAATAAATGAATAAATAAAAAAATACATACATACATAAATACATACATAGAAAGGAAGAAAGAAAGAAAGAAAAAAGAAAAAGAAAGAAAGAAAGAAAGGAAGGAAGGAAGTTGACACCTTCCTTTGCTTTGGATCTTTGTCTTCATTTCTTCTTATTTTAATTTTAATTGACATTAACTGATGTGCGATGGCCCTACAAACATGAAGCCAAGATCATGTTATGTCTTGCACAGCGCCCCATGCCCTCTGAACCTTCCCTGCCCAGGACTCCTCCCGCGTTGCCCAGAGCGGGTCACACTGAAGGGTTGGCTGGTTCACGGGCTGGGATGTTGGTTTAGATGGTCACCTACAGCACAGGTGGATCCTGCCCCATCATCGACTGCTCTGCTCCAGTCTGAAACAGAGCCCAACATCACAATGGGATCATGAGAGAACTGAGGTTGAAGGGACCTCAGGAGTCTGCAGTCCAGCCTGTCACCAACTGGGTCACACCAAGGTGTTCAGGCCTTGATTCAATCAGAGCTTTAGCAGGACTAGAGAAGTGATCATCCCTTTGTACTTGGCACTGGTGAGGCCGCACCTTGAATCCTGGGGTCAGTTTTAGGCCCCTCATGGCAAGGAAGACATTGAGGTGCTGGAGAGAGTTCAGAGGAGGGTGACAAGGCTGGTGAAGGGTCTGGAGCACCAGTCTTACAAGGAGCGGTTGAGGGAGCTGGGGCTGTTCAGCCTTGAGAAAAGGAGGCTGAGGGGAGACCTTGTCGCTGTCTACAACTACCTGAAAAGAGGTTTTATCATGGTGGGTGTTGGTCTCTTCTCCCAAGTAGCAAGTGATAGGACAAGAGGAAATGGCCTCAAGTGCACATGGGGAGGTTTAGATTGGATATTAGGAAAAAAATCTTCAGGGAAAGGTTTTTGAAGCAATGGAACAGACTGCCCAGTGAGGTTGTGGAGTCCCCATCACTGAAGGTGTTTAAAAGACATACAGAAGAGGTTCTTAGGGACATGGTCTTAGTGCCAGATTTAGGTTATTGTTGGACTCAATGATCCTAAGGGTCTCTTGCAGCCACAATTATTCTATGATTCCATGATAAGTCATTTCTGATATTTTCTTTCTCAGAGGACCATGCAGCCTCCCGGAGAGCCAGGACTTTTCTGAGGTGTTGGAGAGACGTCTCACGGTCACACCAGCCAGTTCCACCAGCCCCTGTCTGTCCCTTCCCAGACCAAACCTTTTCTCCATATCCCAACCTTCCAGGCGAGTTTCTGGGACACAGCAAATGCTGTGCTGGTCTTCTGGGCTTGTTCAGAGAGAGCAGCTTGCCAACATGTTGATGGGCTCTCTGTGCACCTCAAAGCTTTCCTGACCGTTTTTCTCAGTGCCCCATTTGCACCCAAACTTTCTGGTCCTTGAACTGTACAGGAGGGGATTGAGCAGGGATGTGGGGATGGTGGAGAAAAAAGACTTTGTCAAACTGTCTCGGGAGGGCTGTTCTGGGCATCCCACAGTCAAGGATGAGGGTGCTGTAGAAACCAGTGGCACAGGTGAGGTGAGAGGAGCTGGCGGAGAAGGCCTTGTGCCTGTCTACACTGGGATAGAGAGCTGTGATGCATTCATGGGATGCCCATGTGAACAGGAAGGGGACAAATGGCTCTAAAATGCAAACACAAAACTGTATCTGGGGCAAGAAGGAAGTGGTGACTGCAGGGGATAGAAATCCCCATATCCGAGGTGCAGCTGCCTTCTGAAGACTGGCTATGCAGCCTGTGACTCTTGCAAAATGAAGCGGGTGGCTTAGGGACAACACTGGTTGCAGGATGTGGCCACCAGAAAACAAAGAAACAAACAAAACAACACCTCAGCACTCAGTACATGCAAGAGTTGCAGGAAATAGTAGTGACAGTGCTGCAAGCAGAGATGGTGCCGTCATCATTCAGAAAGCTGGGCAGCAGCTGGGTCTGGGTGGTGGAGCTGTATCAGGTCTCCAGGGAGATCACAATGACTTCAGTTCAAGGAATCACATCCCAGTGCTGCATTCAGGTGGTTTCTTGGGGAAGTTATTCTCAACATGAAGTGACCTTGACCTGTCCCACAGGCCTCCATGTCCTCCACAGTGACAGCTGAGGCATTTGTGCTCATTTGGGCTCATTTCCCCCCACAAACACTATATGGATGCTTATATGTCCTTTCTGTGCACACTCAGAGTTCTGACCTAGTCATTCAGAGTCCTTCCACGGAGGGACAAACAACCTCTCTCAGGTGTGGTGAGAGGACAATAATCAAAATGGTGGTTGCAATGGGCTGATCTGTGACGAATGCCTTGGGACAGCTGCCACAGCGTGTCCAGGAACATGGGCACAGACCAGACCCTGCTCTCCTGGTCTTTCATGTCTCTCCCAGCAGGCCTGGCCATGCGAGACCGCTGCTGTGTGCCCCACAGAATCACAGACTTGTTTGGGTTGAAGAGACCTCTGGAGATCATCCAGTCCAATTCACCTGCTAAAGCAGGTTCACCCAGAGCAGATCGCACAGGATCATGTCCAAGTGGGGCTGAATGTCTCCAGGGAAGGAGACTCCACACCTGCTCTGGGCAGCCTGTTTCAGGGCTCTGTCACCCTCCAAGTAAAGAAGTTTATCCTCATATATAGATGGAACCTCCTGTTCTTCAGCCTGTGCCCGTTGCCCCTCATCCTATCATTGGGCACCAGTGAAAGGAGTCTGGTCCTTCCTCTTGACACCCACCCTTGAGATATTTAAAAACATTGATAAGATCCCCTCTCAACTTCTCCAGCTGAACAAACTCTACTCATCAGAAAGATGCTCCAGACCCCTCATCATCTTTGTAGCCTGCCGCTGCACTTTCTCCAGTAATTTCTTGTCCTTCTTAAACTGGGGAGCCCAGAACTGAACCCAGTAACTCCAAATGCAACTTCACCAGGGCAGAGTAGAGGAGGAGGCTTCACCTCCCTTGACCTGCTGGTCACATTCTTTGCAATGCACCCCAGGTACCATTGGCCTTCTTGGCCACAAGGGCACATTGTTGACTCATGGTCAACCTGTTATCAACCAGAACTCCCAAGTCCTTCTCCACAGAGCTGCCTTGCAGGTCTGCCCCTAACCTGTACTGATGCCTGGGGTTATTCCTCCCCAGGTGAAGGACCCTGCATTATCCCTTGTTGAACTTCCTCAGGTTCTCCTCTGTTCAGTCCTCCAACCTGTCCAGGTCTCGCTGGATGCCAGCACAGCGTTCTGGTGTGTCAGCCCTTCCTCCCAGTTTGGTGCCCCCACCCTGCACGCTCACACACTTCAGCTTTTCACTGGTGTTTCCCTCTCTGGGGCACTTTCCAGCCCAGCCCAGTAGAGAAGCTCCATCTGGGCAGGCCCTGTAGAATGAAATGGAGGAAATGAGGCTCAGTGACAGTGTCTATCTGTCTGCCACACTCAGGATGTCCCAATACCATGAATCCTTCAGCTCCCTGTGCCAGCCCCGATACCCAGGACAGCACCAAGTCCTGGCCCCGGGGCTCTTCAGGCAGCTCCTGCTGCCCCAGGGACAGCGCGGCCTGACCCAAGTTGTCACCCACAGGCAAAGGGTTTCTCTTTCCATGTCTGCACACAAACAGTGCTCTGCTCTTCTCCTGGGATGTCCCACCTCCCCACAGAGCCTTTGCCCAAGGAGAGCACACCTGCACCGGCCTGGCTGCCATTCCTGCACCCTCTCCCCACGCTGCCCACAGCCCCAAGCTGGGGGTTTTGCTCTGTAGAGCAAGTGGACTGTGGTGACTCTGCAGGGCCATACTGGTCAGGCTGGGAGGCAGCCCCAGCTGATGGTGGTCACTGCCACTGACCACCTCCCACACAAGCTCTTGGGTGGCCATGGAGGGTGCTCAGAGGGACCCTGCCTCATTCACCATCTGTGTGGGTGCTGATCACCAAAAAGCAACACCTGAACAACCAGCCCAAAGTCCCTCGAAAGCCACAGTGGGAACATGATCTCATCACACTGAGCCCACAGAGAAACAAGCAAAACAATGAGCATCTTGTGAGTCTATTCCTTAGGCATGTTCTCTAAAACAACTCTGGAAGAAGATCTAACCCTTCAGACACTGTGTTAAGGAGATGCCCTTGCTGATGGAGATGCTGTTCTGAGGCTGGCTCTGTCACAGCAGTGCCCATTGCCTGTCCTGGTCACAGCACTGACACACAGCAGGACGGTGACCAAGCTGCCAGAGCACTCAGGCCTTGCACCAACCCCAGGGATGAGAGGGAGAGTGTGGGAATGCTGCCTTGTAGAGCTGCTATCTTGGGGCTGTTTCCTCCATCTTTGCACACACACCTTGTACTGAGCTTCACAAAGGTTGCAGAGGAAAGATCTCAGACAAATAGTTCACTGCAGGGTTGTTTATTTTGTTAAAATCCACAGAGAGCACGACTTCTCATTTACAAGGTCTTTGACTTGAAGTATAAAGGTGTACAGAGAATTAAAAGTGGTACGAACAATAACATTTCTTTGTGGGCAATATTATTATAGTTAAAAAATCAAACCCAAATGAGCCTTCCCCCAACTCCAATGATCCACAAATACAAAATACAAAAAGACAGGTTGGACCTGTCATGAGTCATGTCATGAGTGATACGCAGAATATGGGAATTTTAATGCCTTTGACAAGAATCCAGCCATTAGTGTCCTCAGGGCATCCTTGAGCTCCTGGTTCCTCATGCTGTAGATGAGGGGGTTCACTGCTGGAGGCACCACTGAGTACAGAACAGACACCACCAGGTCCAGGGATGGGGAAGAGATGGAGGGGGGCTTCAGGTGGGCAAACATGCCTGTGCTGACAAACAGGGAGACCACGGCCAGGTGAGGGAGACAGGTGGAAAAGGCTTTGTGCCGTCCCTGCTCAGAGGGGATCCTCAGCACGGCCCTCAAGATCTGCACATAGGACACCACGATGAACACAAAACACATAAAAGCTAAACAGACACTGACCACAAGCAGCCCAAGTTCCCTGAGGTAGGAGCGTGAGCAGGAGAGCTTGAGGATCTGGGGGATTTCACAGAAGAACTGGCCCAGGGCATTGCCCTTGCACAGGGGCAGTGAAAATGTATTGGCCGTGTGCAGCAGAGAATAGAGGAACCCAGTGGCCCAGGCAGCTGCTGCCATGTGGACACAAGCTCTGCTGCCCAGGAGGGTCCCGTAGTGCAGGGGTTTGCAGATGGCAACGTAGCGGTCGTACGACATGATGGTGAGGAGACAATACTCTGCTGTGATCAACAAGACAAACAAAAAGAGCTGTGCAGCACATCCTGAGTATGAGATAGCCCTGGAATCCCAGAGGGAGTTAGCCATGGACTTGGGGAGAATGGTGGAGATGGAGCCTATGTCAAGGAGGGAGAGGTTGAGCAGGAAGAAGAACATGGGGGTGTGGAGGTGCTGGTCCCAGGTTATGGTGGTGATGATGAGGCCGTTGCCCAGGAGGGCAGCCAGGTAGATGCCCAGGAAGAGCCAGAAGTGCAAGAGCTGCAGCTCCCGTGTGTCTGTGAACGGCAGGAGGAGGAACTGGGTGATGGAGCTGCTGTTGGACATTTGCTGCCTCTGGGCATGAGGACCTGTGCAAGGAGGAAAAGATAGTGGTGGTTTAGATGAGACTTCTCTGGGAAAATCCAAAGCCATTTCACCCAGACCCTCCGACCCCATCACACAAAGAGACACTTTTCTTTTTCCAGGAGGAGGTCCTGGCTGGAGCGCTTGTCGGTGCTTGATGAGTGTGCAATGAAGAGCAGGGTCTGTGCACAGGGGCTCTTGAGGAGTCAGCCTGGCCCTGTGTCCTTGGTGGGGCCGTGGCCAGTCCTGGGGTTCAGCTTTGTCACCTGGAACCACTCCTGGTGCAGAAGGGACTGTCAGCATCTGTACCCCCTGGCCTGAGAAACTGAGTTTGAGAGGTTTGGCATTCCTACAGCTCCTTCTCCCCTCCCACCCTGGGGAGTGTTCTTGGGTGTCAGAAACCCTCAGCATTTCTGCTGCACTCAGGGAGAACAGAGCGAGTCCTGCGAGACCAGAGGATGCCTGTGGGTCAGTGCAGAGTGAGGGCAGCTGCTCTGTCCCTCTGTCTTGCTCCAGCTGCCCTGGGCTGGCACCTTTCTGAGATGGGGGCTGATCACACTCCCATGTTACCCTGAAAAGCCACCAGGCACTGCTGAGGGCAGAGGGATCCACCTCAGACCATGACAGGTCTCACCCTTTCCTAAGGTCTCAGCACCCCACGCTTAGTCCAGGACACACACAGCTCATTCCCCAGCCCCACAGACTGCATTGCCCACAGCCCACAGGTCAGAGCAAAGCTGGGACACGTGTGCCCATGGACACACCTGCAGGAAAGGACCCACAAGATCAGGCTGTGACTCTGCAGCTGAAACTGCCATCCCCAGAGAGCCTGACAGCAAGAACAAGATCCCAACAGCAGTGACCCAGAGCAGGGCAGCAAGAAGGAGAATGCGGTGAGGGTGGGTGAGAGGCCAGGGCAGAGGCAGCCGGGCACTCAGACAGCGTCACCCTTCCCCAGCTGTGCAGCCACCTCCCAGACACCAACACTGCCGGGCAGCTGCTCTCAGCCCCTGTGCTCTGCAGAGGAACTGGAGCTCTGGCTGCACAGGAGCTGCTTCATGCCTTGGAGCCCCCGGCCCTGAGGGCAGAGGCTTTGCTGGGTGGGACAGGAGGCCAGGGGGCTGCTCACAGTGGGGATCTGCACTGCAGGGGATCACAGGGACTTTTCTCTGTTCTCCCTCGCATAACAATTCTGGGTTCAGTTTCCTCTCATTTCTGATCATTTCCCTGCTGCCTGGAGATTCTCCCCTGGGAGGTGTTTCCCTGTCCATGTCTCTTCCCTGTCAGTGCTCACAGACCATCCCACCCTCTGTGCCCTCCCCCTGGCCCTACAGATCCTGCCTGTTCACAGGGCACTGCCTGGGGGCATCTTCCTGTTTGCAGGCTGGAAAACAGGACAGGTCAGACTAAGGCTGACGGGTCCAGCCAAGGTGATGCAGGTGCTGTGCACAGGCAGAGGGGTGGTGAAGGGATGTCAGGAGCCTTCTGGCAGATGGACTGATCACTCAGAGCTGCAGATTAGGAGTCTCGGTGACTTGTTTAAGCATGAGAGCTCATTTTCATTTTATCCTTTCCTGCACCCCCCACCCCTTGGGAGAGGAAACTGAAAAGACAGGCTCAGGAAAGCTCCTTATCTGTCTGCTAATCCTTACATTGATCTTGTCATTGGGACATCGCCTTAGAAAAATCCTGCAGGTGATCTGGAGCTGTGAGCAGCCCTGACCCACACAGCACCCTCTCCACAGCAGAAGCACCTTTCCTGCCCTTATCGGGGATGCTCCTTCCCCCCACAGCTTGTCCCCACAGCACCATGGGGATCTCCCCCAGACAGGGACCCTGCTCTGCAGGACAGCCCTGGGCACCCCTGGGTGCTCCCCCTGCAGTCACCCTCAGCAGAAGTTGTCGTCATTCCCTGTCCCTCTGACAGTGCAGCAGGGAAACCCTGCTCTGGAGTGTGTTTTTCTCCTCTACAACAGAGATACTGTGAGAGAGACCTGACAGATCCTGTAAATCATGGAATGTACCAGCTTAGGGTCTCCCTCCAGGAAATGCAGCTGCATTGTCCTACAGCCAGAGACTTACCGTGTTACAACTGTGATTTGTCTCGTTGAATCCTCAGCAACCAGCCACGCCACATTGCCTTTCCCCTCTCTGTGCCTGGTTCCTGTGCCCTCGGTGCTGCAGGCAGAGCCCTCAGCCCTGCTGCGTGTGCAGAGGAGCTGCTCCTGGGCAGAGCTGTCTCTCTGCAGCGCTGCCGCTGCCATGAGCTCCCTGTGTCCCAGGAGCCCAGCCCAGCTCAGCAGCACAGGAGCAGCCCATGATGTCCCTTTCTCTGTCCCCTCTGGGCTCCTCCAGGTGTCCCTGGGGCTCCAGGAGCACATCCTTTCAAACAACCCGAAGTAAGCAGTGATGTTGATTCTCTCTCCTCTGAAGAGACACATCATTGTGTTCTTTGTATTAAACAATGAATTAGTATGAGAATCAACTTTTCTTGTCCCATCATTGGACAGGACACCAGGAATATTACAGCAAAGGATCTAATTCCTCCAAGCCGGGGGAGGAATATCTTCAGTTGAATGAGTTTAGGCATTTTGTTCTGGTTTTATACTCTCAGGTCTAGAGAGACACTCATCAGTCTTTGGCCATGTCATGTCTGTGCTCTGATTCAAAGCCTTTGCACACATGGGCTCTTGGACACTTGGTACCAGGTTTCCTGTGGCAGGTCAGAGCTGGGCTGGTGCCACAGCTGGGGTGGTTCAGCCCAGATGTGAGGCAATGTCCTCAGCCAGGGACCTGACTGGGGGAGCTGGAGCTGTCAGTGCTGCAGACAGAGCTGTGACACGGATGGAATGAACTGCCAGGCAGGGTGGCAGGAGTGAGTTCATCTGGTCTCAAGGACAGCAGCCTCCAAGCACAGCAACAGTCCAGATCAAAGCTCAGTCCAGACCTGGAAGGCAATTCAAGGCCCCATAATGAGCTGTTACTACTGCAGGAACAGTTAAAGGAGAAACAGAGACACCTTGTGGCCACTGATAACTTTAATAAGAGAAATGGGTGAGAATTTCCATGTCCTCTTGTCCTCTATCTTCACCAGAAATGTTTCCTAGGTCTTTGTGACATGTGACGGGAATCTGGAGAACAACCAGCAGTGGATGGGGATCAAGTCAGGGGTCATTGGAACGAACACAGTTTTTTCCAGTCTATGGGACAGGAGGGGCAGCATTCCAGGAGCTGAGACAGCAGGACGATGTCACAATGAGGCCACCTTCCACCATCTTGGAAAGCTCATGGAGATTGAGGAGACTCTGTATCAAAAACAGCGTGGTCAGCAGGACAAGGGCAGTGATCCTTCCCCTGTACTCTGCATTGGTGAGGCCACACCTGGAGTATTGTGTTCAGTTCTGGGCCCCTCAGGTCAGGAAAGAGATTGAAGTGCTGGAGCAGGTCCAGAGAAAAGCAACAAGACTGGGAAAGGGACTTGAGCACAAGCCCTATGGGGAGAGGCTGAGGGAGCTGGGCTGTTTAGTCTGGAGAAGAGGAGGCTTAGGGGTGAGCTCAGCACTGTCTAGAACTACCTGAAGGGCTGTTCTAGCCAGGTGGGGATTGGGCTCTTCTCCCAGGCAGTCAGCAATAGGACAAGGGGGCATGGGCTTCAACTCTGCCAGGGGGAATTTAGGCATCATTGCAGAGAGAGTGGTCAGGCATTGGAATGACTGCCCAGGGAGGTGCTGGACTCACCATCCCTGGAGGTTTTTGAACTGAGATTGGACATGGCACTTAGTGCCATGATCTAGTCAATGGACTGGAGTTGGACCAAGGGTAGGACTGGATGATCTGTGAGGTCTTTTCCAACCCGGTCCATTCTGTGATTCTGTGATTTTCAAATTAGGGAGAGCTCTCAGGTTCTCCCTGACCACAGGAATAATTCACACGAGGTGCAGGGCTGCTTTACAAGTGCCCCCAAACAGTCCTGACCACAACTTTTCCATCCTTTCTCTTTTGCCCTGACCCAAGATCTTCTTTTTTGCTGTCCTAATGCCTTTCCAGAAAGAACAGTCAATGTTGTTAACCCTTTCAGAGCATGTTGCTCAACAGGTGTCAGCATCCATGTACAGAGTCTGCACATCAGCCAGGCAGCAAATCCATCATTATAGAAATGGAGACGAGGCTCTTGACCAGCTCCTTGGACCAAGCAATTGGCATGCCTTGTCTGCTGAGATTCCAGGGAACACGGAACTTTAAGAACTGAGAAGTTTTAGTCCTCGCTGAGCATCCTGGTTCATCTCCTGACCCATGTGGTGCTTCAGGCTGTGAAGAGAATCCAAACCAGCCATTGGACTGGGCTAGTTCCATTTTACATGGTGCCACACAGGGCAGATGAAGGGGGCTTATAACTCCAATCTCGGCTGCACAGTTGGGACTTCAGAGATTAGAAATGTAGGGAACAATGTATTGTCAGTGCACACCACATAAAGATTCTGGCTTCCTTTGTGCCTTTTCACTAACCTGGGATCTGTTCCTTGGCTTTCTTTGGCTAAAAAGGAAACAACTCCCACGTGCCACCTGCCCCTCACACCAGACAAAGAAAGGAGAAAATGGATGGAAGAGGGATGATTTGAGAGCAATTCTGACCAACAGGTGTATTCTTTCAATAATAAGAAAGGTGTAAGTGAGAGAAAGCACTGTTCCAAGAACTTCATACAAGAGGCCAACTACTGAGATGCAATATGTATTTTGAGAAGTGAGAATGACTGCTGGGAGGGAAATTAAAGAGCTTTAATTCATCAACATAACCAAGAATACGGAGTATTCTGTTACTGTTACTAGTGACAGCACCACTGTTCACAAACTTCTTCAGAGCATCTCCATTTTTCCTGGGCTCCAAAGCTCATCCTGCTCAGGTTTTGAAAGGATTGCTGCAAACCCCTGTGACCCAAATCTCTACAACTGTCTCTGCTCAACAGCCTTTTACCCCAGGAAGGGGAAAACTCCCAATGCAGGCACCAACCCAGTGCCCAACCTGCCTGGAGAGCCAGGACAGTTGTGCCACACAACAGCAGCCTCTGGGGGAACCTGGAGGTGATGGGATTGAAATGGTTTCAACCCAAATCATAGAATCATAGAATCATTTAGGCTGGAAAAGACCCTTAAGAATATTAAGTCCAACCATAAGTCAAACATTGCCAAGACCACCACTAAACCATGTCCCAAAGCGCCACATCTCCACGTCTTTTAAACACGTCCAGCAATGGAAGCTCCAGTCCTGAGCTGGCAGGACACCACTGGCTGCAGTTGGACATAAGATACTGGTCATGGCTGTGAGTTCAGCCCTCGCTGGCAGAATGTCTCACACCCTCACTGAGGAGGGCAGGGGGCTGGGAGATGGGAGCACGTTTCAGTTTCCAGATCCCAGCACAGAGCCCAAACCATCCTGCCCTTGAACTCTGGATCCCATTTCCTGAGATGTAAAGCTGGTGGGACTTCTGTGGATAATCATGTTAAAAGGCATGAATAATCCTTCAAGTGTTTGTGTAATTTGTCTAGGAATGTCAGTTTTTAAAGAAAAAAAAAAGAAAATTAATATGCTATTAATATGCTTATATTTACATGTCTGTAAAATAGTACTCTACATCTGTGGTAGCCCCTCTGGCAATGACAATTAAAAGGTATTTCCTCTATAGCGCTACATACCCCATCCACAAGCACACATCTAAGTGGTTCAGATGAAGGGTGGTGTGGCAAACGTCACCCTTTGTGTCCCCAGGTGATGGACACTGCTCATGTGCCTCTGCAGAGAGTGGCAGGAGCTGGATCCCCTTCTCGGGACAGACTCCTTCCAGGAGAGACACAGACACAGGGGGAACTCATCAGGGCTTTACGGCATTTCACTCGGCATCAGATTTGACATATTGGGTGACTCATCAGGGCTTTACGGCATTTCACTCGGCATCAGATTTGACATATTGGGTGCTGTCCTGTGACTGCCCTTTCTGCACAAATTATCATAAAAAGACAACCATTTAGTAAGACATGGTCATAAAGGGGCTGTTATGGACAAGAAAGCTCACCATGAACTCTGGAGAGAGCGAGGAAGTTCATAATAAGCACCAAGAAGAAGAACTAAGAAGTTCAAGGTCTCTTCTGAAGAGCAGGAGGGCCTGAGCAGCCGTGATTGACCATGTGTAGGTGTGGGAGAGGGTCAGGACATGTCAGGTAGAAGCAATGAGATGGCTGATGGCTTCAGTGAACCCTTCCAGCCATGTCTGAGCCCAGAAATGGAAAGCAGTTGATGTCTGCAGGTGGAGGAGGAACAGGAGGAAGGTTTTCCTGGGAATATGGAAGGAAGAAAGGCCTCTCTTGGGCTAATCATATATGGTAGTGACATTTCCATCTCGTGGGCATGGCAGTGCCTGGGAGATGGGGAACGGCTGCTGCTGGGGTGGCTGTGCTCAGCCATGGCCCATGAGCTGACCCTGGTCTGCTCCTCTCTTACACTGCCCACACTTGGATGGTCCTCAGGAATCATCCATGAACCTGGTGGATCCATGAACCTCCTGCAGTGATGGGTGTGGATCCAAATAGGGGATTCAAGCAAGTGTGGGATTGGGACATTGAGGTGACTGGTGACCATTGCCAGGTGCATGAAAGAAGCTGGATGAGTTGTGAGGAGCTCACAGGCATTTCCAACTCCACAGAAAACCAGAACCTTGCAATTAAAGCAACAGCACTTGATATAAAACCCACCCCAAAACATGAAACACTCACACTGACCACAGGAAAAGCCTTGAATAACATTGGGGAAAAATCTACCAGGTTCCAGGGGTCAGGTCTCAGCCATTCTGGTGATGAACAAGCATCAAGGGCTGACACGGCACCAGAGCCACCTCCACATGGCCCTCACCACCTGGAACCAGTGTCTCCAAGTCTTTCCTTCAGCAGCCCCCAGGGACAGGGGGCCTTTCACTTCACTAGAGGTTTCTTCATTGTTTCAGTATCTGCAGTTCAGGATCATGGCAGCAGAGGGGTCACTAACATTTAAAATGCTCTTACAAGCCAAGGCTCTGTGCATCATTTTCCTAAAGACTTCAAGTCTGGTGTGGATGATTAGGAGGATTTCAGGAATAGCAAAACAGAGACCATTTCCATAACAAATAGCAATAAAGCCAAATTTCTTCTATTCCCTTCCCTGCTCGCCCTTCCCTCCCTTTCCAGAACAGGTGGTATCAGCAGACTCCAGTTCATATCGATATGGAGCGTCTCCTGATAAAGACTGAATATGTCAGAAAAGTGGGTGCCTAAATCACCACTTGAATGAGGAGATAGTCCAGAACACCTCAAGAGGAGTCAGACTCCTGTGGATCAAAGGTGGGTGTCCCTGGCAGTCTCAGGTGCCACAGTACAGTGATACTTGTGTTCAGGGAGCTGGTCAAGTGACCCATCTCCTGTTCTGTAATGGTGTCTGAGTTTGCTCAGGTCACCCCTGACTTGAGCCCCATCCACTGCTGGGTGTTCTCCAGACTCCTGCCTTCAGGAACAAAGTCCCCGGAGACCTTGCTGGTGAAGATGGAGGCAAAGAAGCCATGAAATACCTCAGTCCTGTCTGATTCTACTCTTACGAAGTTGAGGAGCAGGCCCATGATCACCCTATCTATTCTTCTACTGCAAGAGAAGCTCCGTCAGCGCATCTTGCTGCCCTTCAGGTACAGGTATCAAGTCCAGGGCAGCTTTGGCATCATCCCCACATCCATGGACAAGGTTTCTAAATTACTCCTTTGCAGCTTCCCCTGCTCCCACCTCCCGTGTGCTGCCTTTGTGCCCTGCAGCTCCAACAGTTCAGGCAAACAGTCTCATGAGATGAATGGTTCTTTTCAAGGGTATTTGAAGAGATCATTCTTGTGCTTGGAGCAGGCTGTCCTGTAAGGCTGATCAGATTTCCTGAGCTCCTTCACCCTTCAGACTGACTTTCATGTCACCACCTTTATTGGCCACCATCCCCCAGTATGTCCAAGTCTTCTCCTCTGGAGCCCACCAGCCTGTGCTGTGCTGCTGGCCTTCCTCCCTCCCCTCTGGTGCCTGGGACCCCCTGTGTCCTGGTCACGACAGCCAAGGTGGACACTGATGTTCACATCCCTCACCACCCCTTCCTTGTTTCCCAGTTCTAGATCCTGGTGAGAAAAAGCACTGCAGATACCAAGGTCATATCCCATAGGACTCATGTAGATCCCTCAGCAGGCCAAATCCTGCTCTCCTGAAATCCTGCTCTTGGCCTTGTTATCATCTCCCAGGAGCCTCAGCTCCACTTTCCCATCCCTGACTGTTCCATCCTGACCAACTCTTTCTGGTCTGTAAGTGTGAAGTCCCACAGGGCACCTCACCTCACTGACCCATGTCAGGAAGATGTTGTCAATGAGCTCCAAAACGCTCCTGGATGGCTGGTACCTTGTAGATATTCTGATATCTCAGGTCTGCCATGAGGACACGGCACTGGAAACATGAGGCTTCTTTCATTTGTCTG
Source organism: Columba guinea (assembly GCA_032206185.1). NCBI lineage: Eukaryota > Metazoa > Chordata > Aves > Columbiformes > Columbidae > Columba > Columba guinea. Next base: position 194,853 of record JAVLUU010000831.1, read on the forward strand.
AAGGAGGCCAGTTACCACAACATTGCCCATGTTGTTCTGCCCTCTCATGCTGACTCCTCAACCTTCAGCTGACATTGTCTGTCCCCACACAGAGCTCCACACATTCCTGCTGCTCTCCCACATGAACGGAAACTTGCTCTCTAAATCCAGATCTCCGATATTATGAGCACCAGAGCCCCAAGACCCTACTGTTTCTACAGGAGATGGTATTTATAGTATCCTATAACTCCTCATACTGTTATGTTGGGAGAGACAACCCATCAGGATAAACAATCTGCATGCAAATATTAACAGCTGAGCAAATGGAGCTTCAGTCAAAGGAGGGTCCAGACCATGAGAAAATCTGGGGTTCACCCAACAGAAAGGTCTCTAATTTGTACATAGAGAACTGAGCAGTGCTGTATCAGGGTGGGACAATAACCCCATCGATCAGGACAGAGCAGGAGCTGACACGCTGAGCAGTGACCCTGAGGAGAAGGGCCTGGGCAATACAAGGTCCCCACACCAGCCCGTGGTGCACGCTCACCATGAACAAGGCAGCTGCACACGGGGCTGCATGAGGAGGAGCGTGGGGACCCAGACACCTGCAGTTCTCATCCCATTCGGTTCAGCACTGGTGTGACCCACACACACGGGTGTGTGCCAGTGTGCGGCTTCCCAGTTTGGAGCAGCAGGGAGGAACTGGAGAGTGCAGGGCAGTGCCAAGGCAGGTTCAGCACCCTGTGCACATGGTGTGGGGTGCTGAGGGACCTGGGCTGCTTTGGCCCAGCAGCGCTGGGGAGGCTGCAGCAGTGCAGGAGTAGCCTGAGAGTGCTTGAAGGGTGGATTCAGAGGTGGTGGAGGTTTCTTCAGAGTGCGAAAGAGCTTGAGAAAGAAATAATGACCCAAAGTGCAGCTGGGGAGGTCCAGGCTGGACATGAGCAGAAAGGAATGTGATGGAAGGGCAGTGCTGTGGTGGAGCAGGTCAGCAGAGGGAGTCTGCATCAGCCCAAGGCTTTGTGCTTCAAGGACCAGCTGGGGAGGATGGAGAGATCTCAGCAAAGGAAGGAAGATGCTCAGACAAGAGCAAGGTGGGGCAGCAGGGGGGATGTCTCCAGCCTGCAGGGACAGAGGTGCAGGGGATGCCACAGCACAGGACAGGCTGTCATGGAGATGACCAAGGGATGTAAAGAGGCTGAAAGCCCCACCAGACATGAGCTCCTTCTCCCCTTGGCTATGGCTGTTGTCTGCACCTCTGATGCCTGTGAGGAAACACCTTGTCCTTGCAGCACAGGGGCCTCATGGCCTCCTTGTCCCCAGCCAGGAACCTGGGAGGTGTGGGACCATAGTCCTGCCCTTGGCCTTGCACAGCCCCACATCACACTGTCCCAGGAAGAGCCCTGGGCAACGTGGGAGGGACAGGATCTGATTTCCAAAGTGGGGTCAGGGCTTGGCCCTTTGATTAATGAAACACAACCAGGTTTACTCAGCATCAGAGCCATCTTTGCTTTTCCTGACCTTTCATCTCTGCCTCCAGTTTTCAGCTCTAACCAAACTTGGATGTTGTTTCTCAGTAGGTTCCCTCAGTGGGACCCATTAATATTACAGGAAACTTTGGAGTTTGCATCTGAGTTTGAATTCCTGAGGAGTTTCTTCAGCTTCTCCTCAGGGTCTGAGGTCCATGGACTCAGCACCTAACCCACCAGAGGGGTCGTTAAAGCGCCTTGTGCTGCTCCCTTGTTGCTGAGCTGGGCTGGGCTCCTGGGACACAGGGAGCTCATGGAAGCGGCAGTGCTGCAGAGAGACAGCTCTGCCCAGGAGCAGCTCCTCTGCACACGCAGCAGGGCTGAGGGCTCTGCCTGGGGATCTCAGGAGACAAGCAAGGCAGAGAGCGATTAAAGGTGGTCAGGACTGGGAGGATGACTGAGAGCTCACTGGAGGAGAGACCTTTGCAGCCCTTGCCATGGTAAGTCTCTGGGTGCAGGGCAGTGCAGCTGTAGCTCCTGGAGGCACCTCCTGAAACTGGCACAGGCACAGCTTGTGGGATCTGTAAGGACAGGGCTCTTGTCAGGCCATGTTGAACAGCTGTGAAGCCGGGGGAGCACCCAGGGGTGGCCCAGGGCTGTCCTGCAGAGCAGGGTCCCTGCACCCCAGGGCTGTGCCGGGGCAGGGACTCTGCCGCCTGCCAGGGTCAGCGCTCAGCCTGCCCGGGAGATCCCATGGCAGCAGCTGTGGGTGGAAGGAGCGACCCCCGGCAGGGCAGGCAGGGAGCTTGTGGGGTTAAAGGGGGCTGTGTGGGTCAGGGCTGCTCAGAGCTCCAGATCCGCCCACAGACATGGCAGAGGGTCCTTCTGAACAACAACATCAACACAGGAACAGCTGCAAGGGAAGGAGTCTGTGCTTTCAGTTTTCCACTCTTGCTCGTCTGGGTGTGCAGTGGGAGATGGGGATTTATTTCTCTCTTTGGAGAAGACACTGAGACCCCAGTTCTCGTTAGGACTTGTGTGAGCTGCTCCTGAGCCCCTGCACACACAGAGCTGCCCCTGGGCAGTGCCAGGAGGTGTGAGCAGGACAGAGCTGAGCACACAGCGGGTGGGACGGGGTCTGTGACACTGACAGGGAGCAGACCCAGGGACAGAGACACAGCTCCAGGCAGCACAGACATGGGCAGGGAGAGTTAACTGCTACCAGAAATGCTGGGGATGGTACTTAGGAACCTCTCTCATATGCTCTCGGTTGCAGACACATTTCCCAGTGCAACCCCTGGTCTCCTCTCCTCCCCAGCAGACCCTCTGCCCCAAAGCCATGGGGTCCAGGTCATGAGTCTCCACCTCAGCAGCTGGACCTCCAGGTGAAGGGTTCCTGGAACGCGGTACACAAAAAAGGTGCTAAAAGTACTTACTCTCCAGTGTCTTTATGTGAGTGGCAGCAGCACAGCTGGGTAAGGAGAAGGTTCCACAGCATGCCCGTCTGCCTTTCTGTCCTTGCTTTGTTTTCTGGTAGCACTGCAGTGTCTTTCCCTGTTTCTCCACCTGTCCCTGGTGCTCTTGCTCTCTGGGGTTGGGGTGCGAGTGTGGGTCCCTTTTTGTTCTGACACGAACTCAAGGGGTCTTGCCCCAGAGCTGTGTTCATGGAAACCAGATGCCCAAGCTGCATTTTAAACTGTGATGAACAGTTTTTCTCACTTGGTAGAAAGAGAGAATGAGCTGAAACATCCCTCATCAGGGAGGGGGTTTTCCATGATAAACAACATGATATTTTCCCAAGAGAACTCTCCCCTAAATTGTCACTGTCTTTTCCTCCTTGCACAGGTCCTCATGCCCACAGGCAGCCACTGTCCAACAGCAGCTCCATCACCCGGTTCCTCCTCCTGCCGTTCACAGACACACGGGAGCTGCAGCTCTTGCACTTTTGGCTCTTCCTGGGCATCTACCTGGCTGCCCTCCTGGGCAACGGCCTCATCATCACCACCATAGCCTGGGACCAGCACCTCCACACCCCCATGTACTTCTTCCTTCTCAACCTCGCCCTCCTCGACCTGGGCTCCATTTCCATCACTGTCCCCAAGTCCATGGCCAGTTCTCTGTGGGATACCAGGGCCATCTCATACTCGGGTTGTGCTGCACAGCTCTTTTCATTTGCATTCTTGATAGTAGCAGAATATTGTATGCTCACAGTCATGTCCTATGACCGCTACATTGCCATCTGCAAACCGCTGCACTACGGGACCCTCCTGGGCAGCAGAGCTTGTGTCCACATGGCAGCAGCTGCCTGGGCCACTGGGTTTCTCAATGCTCTGCTGCACACGGCCAATACATTTTCACTACCCCTGTGCAAGGGCAATGCCCTGGGCCAGTTCTTCTGTGAAATCCCCCAGATCCTCAAGCTCTCCTGCTCACACTCCTACCTCAGGGAACTTGGGCTTCTTGTGGTTAGTATATTAGTAGTATTTGGCTGTTTTGTGTTCATTGTACTGTCCTATGTGCAGATCTTCAGGGTCGTGCTGAGGATCCCCTCTGAGCAGGAACGGCACAAAGCCTTTTCCACCTGCCTCCCTCACCTGGCCGTGGTCTCCGTGTTTGTCAGCACCGGTGTGTTTGCCAGCCTGAAGCCCCTCTCCATCTCCTCCCCATGGCTGGACCTGGTGGTATCAGTTCTGTACTCAGTGGTGCCTCCAGCAGTGAACCCCCTCATCTACAGCATGAGGAACAGGGAACTCAAGGAGTCTATAAGGAAAGTGATGACTGTTCGCTTTTCAAAAGCTGTAATGAAGTGACCTCCTGCTTCTGCATGTCACTTGTAATATAACGCATTACTTCTTCAACCTGAGTTCTGTAGCTTTTGTGGTTTTGTTTGTTTGTTTGTTTGTTTGCTTTTCTCTTTGGTGTTTGTTTTTCTTGCTTATATTAATGCTATCAACAAGCAAAATTATTTGTCTTCCTATGACTGTGTCCATATCTACCTGTCTGGTGTGTCCCATAGTCTTTGTGTAAATAAGGAGCTGTACTCTCTGTGTGTATAAATGAAATAAAGGACCCCGCAATGACTTGTTTGCCCAGAATCCTCTCTCTGGGATCTCTGGGGCTGCAGGAGCCATGTCTGTGTGCTGAGGGGGAGTGAGCAGGAGCCACCCTGAGCTGGGTCTTCCTCCCACCCTGACCAACATGAATCTGTGGACTCACCCCATGGCCCTGGGCACCACAGCCCACTTGCTCTGCAGAGCAGCACTGCCAGGTCAGAGCTGTGTGGAGCATGGGAAGGGGGGCAGGAACAGCTGGCCAGGTCAGCATAGCTCAGGTCTCTTGGGAAAGGGCTCTGTGGGGAGACGGGATGTTCCAGGAGAAGAGTGGGGCACTGTATGTGTGCAGAAAGGACATGGAAAGAGAAACCCTTTGCTGCGGGTGGCAGCTTGGGGCAGGTGGCCCTGGCACTGTGGCCGCAGGACCTTCCTGAGGATCCCCTAGGCCAAATGCCTCATGTTGTCCTGGGGAGCCAGTCTGGACCTGGGTCTGCAAGCTGCCTGTGCTGGAGACCCTCTCAGCATGTCGGCTGGATGAACATTCTCACTGCCCTTCATTCTCACTGGTCCCCACTGCTGTGGGACCAGTTCCAGTTCCAGTGTGGCTGCTCTGCCGGCTCGTCTGGGGAGAGGGCAGGGGGGTGGCACAATTCAGGAGGGGGTGGGAGGGCTGAACTGGCAAATGCCCCAGAGAAGAAAATACCAGTGAACGGCTGAAGTGTGTGAGTGTGCAGGGCTGGCACACAGCAGTGTCCTCTCCCAGCCAGGCCTCCTGGGAGAGCCCTTAAGCACCAGCAGAGCAGGGGCTGGTGTGTGCCCATGTTCATGGGACAACCTGGGGAAACTGGCCCAGCACAGTCACCACAGACCAGCCCCTCAAAACCACCTTTTCCTGCACTGGCCCTTCACCCCACCTGAGAGAGGTTGTTCATCCCTCAGCACAAGGACACTAAATGAGTAAGTCAGAAGCCAATGTTTCCACCGTATGGATGAGATATGAGCATGCATATCATGTACATAAGATGAACCCGACTCAGTACAAACAGCATCAGCTGTTCCTCCATGTTCCATGAAGGCCTGAATGCAGCACTAGGATGTGCTGCCTTGAACTGAGGTCCCCATGTCCATTCCTCATGACGTGGGACATGAGGATGGCCATGCCTAAGGATGTGGACATGCTGGATCATGGGGCTGAGGCCTATTGTGTGAGTCTTAACAAAGCCAAGTGCTGGGTCCTGCACTTGGGTCACAACAACCCCAGGCAGCGCTAGAGGCTCAGGAAGGAGTGGCTGTAAAGCTGCCTGGTGGAAAGGGATGTGCGGGTGTTGATCGATAGCTGGCTGAATATGAGCCAGAATGTTTCCAGGTGGCCAAAAAGGCCACCAGCATCCTGGCTTGTATCAGGAATAGTGTGGCCAGCAGGACTAGAGAAGTGATTGTGCCACTGCTCTCGGCACTGGTGAGGCCGCACCTTGAATCCTGTGTTCGGTTTTCGGCCCCTCATCTCAAGAAGGACATTGAGGTACTAGAGAGAGTGCAGAGGAGGCGACAAAGCTTCTGAGTTGCTGGAGCACAAGTGTGATGAGGAGCGGCTGAGGGAGCTGGGGCTGTTCAGCCTGGAGAACAGGAGGTTGAGGGGAGACCTTCTCACTGTCCACAACTGCCTGACAGGAGGTTGCAATATGGCAGGTCCTGGTCTCTTCTCCCAAGTAGCAAGTGATAGGACAAGAGGAATTGGCCCCAAATTGCACCAGGGGAGGTTTAGATTGGATATTAGGATAAAATATTTCCTGGAAAGGGTTGTCAGGCATTGGAACAGGCTGCCCAGGGCAGTGGGGGAGTCACCACTCCTGGAGGGGTTTAAAGGTGTTTAGACGAGGTTCTCAGGGACATGGTTTAGTGCGAGAGATGGGTTATGGTTGGACACAATGATCCCAAGGCTCTCTTCCTATCAGAGTATTCTATGATTCTATGATTCTACCTCAGATGAGAGTCCACAAAGCCAACTCAATTATGGACGCCGGGCACAACCCTGACATTTCTGTGTGTGACTCTGGGAACAAACCCCACTGACCCAGTGAGATTCACCTCAGTTGCCCTGTGATTCTGGATTGTGTTTTCAAAATGACAGTGCAATCGAGGAGGTCCTGGCATCCATCAAACCCATCTTCAAGAAAGGCAGGAAGGAGAATGGGGAGAATCACAGGCTGGTCAGCTTGTCTCTGTCCCTGGGAAGGTGATGGGACAAGTCCTCCTGCAGCCATCTGCAGGCACTTGAGGGACAAGAAAGAGACTTGTGAACCAAACTGGGCAGGGGAAAGACAGGCATGTTGTGTGTATGAAATTGTGCCAGGCCTTGGACATGGTCTCCCGTGGTGTCCTTATATCCCGATTGATGCTGTTTGTGCTGAGGAAGTGGATGGTTGGTGGGAAGTTCACTGAAACATCAAGCCCAAATTTCATCTGTGATGCAGTGTCCTCTGTGCAGTTAGTGTGTCATCCCTCAGTGACCAGCATTTGGGTCAAAACTGCTGAAGGTCTTTATTCTCGCTTCTGTGCTGTGATGGAGATGATGCAAAGCTGAGTGGAACCTTGAACAACCTCACCTGGTCACTCTGCTTTGGGAAGGAGAGTGAAGACAAAAGATGTTCAGGGCTCTCTTCAAACCTGGCTGATTCTATGATTCAATGAGTCTTTCCCCTGGACACGTTTTTGAATATAGAATATCTGCAGAAAAGAAAAAAAAAAAAGAGGCAGAAGAGGAGATAGAAATTATGTCAACATAAAAACAACAGTTAATGCAAAGAAAGGTTCTTCACTCAAACATTTAGAGGGAAATACATTTGTTTAATTTGATACAACAAGCATACTATTATCTGGTCAGGCCATGGGCTATGGGGAGGGGGATGCATGGGTTCGGTATTATGAGGACAGCTGAGTCTCAGACACTCATAATCCAGTCAGAATCCTGTGGCTGTGAAGGGGACAGTGGGGTCAGTTCTGTGTCTGGAGGTGACAGCCCAGCAGCAGGGACATGGCTGGGAAAGAACCTCTGCCAAGGGCCCACAGGTCTTACCCAGGAAGAGAGACGGGTTGTCATGTCCATCCCACCTGAGAACATGACGGGACATCGGCAGGGACGTGGTCGTGTCTGTCAGAGAAGCTGAAAGGCCAGCAGCACTCATGGCATTTAGAAGACCATGGCGAGGTGACTTCTCTCTGGTCAGGTAAAAGACCACAAGAAGCCTAATGGTTTGGGTTCTCTGCATGAAGGGCAGTATATGAGATGGTCGAGCTTCTCTTGATAGTGGGAAGAAGCAGGAAAGAGAAAAAAGAAGTCTACTTGGAAGGTAAGGAATGGATATGAGGAGGAAGAAATGTGACTGGAAGGGCAGTGCTGTGGTGCAAGAGGTGACCCAGAGGGAGCTGGATCAGCCCATGGTTTGTGTGCCAAAGAGCAGCCAGTGAGGGTGCAGACACAGCAGTGAAGGTGCAGAAATGCTGGGCTGAGAGCAGGTGGGGAAGCGAGATGGGTGTCTGCAGCCTGCAGGGAAAGAGGGGCAGGGGTAGCACCGTGTAGAACAGCCTGTGGTGGAGATGGCAAAGGGCGCTGTAAGGCTGGAAGGGACCCACAGAACCCAGGTCTCTGTCCCCTTGGCCATGGCAGTTGTCTCTGCCACTGAGGCCCAGGAGAAGACACGTTGTCCCCATGGCACTGGGGCCTCGGTGCCTCCTTGCAGCCCCATGGGGAAGCTGGAAGTTGTTGTCCCAGTGTTGTCCTTCCCTGGGCCTTGCACACCCACATCCCACGGTCCCAGGAAGAGCCCTGAGCCGTGTGTGAGGAACAGGATCCCCCTTCCCATTGCCTGGAGTTCAGGGCTTCTCCTTTCTGCTCCAGAAAGCAAACCAAGGGGTTTCTGAGCATCAGAGCTGAAGAAAAGACTCAAAGGAGACCTCATGGTGGCTACAGCTTCCTCACAAAGGGAGAAGGAGGGGAAGGGACTGATCTATTCTCTGTGGTGACCAGTAAAGGAACCCGAGTGAATGGCAGGAAGATGTGCCCGTGAAGGATCAGTTGGACGTGAAGAAAAGATTCTTCACCCAGAGGTGCTGGACACTGAACAGGCTCCCCAGGGAGGAGTCATGGCCCTAACCTGATGGTTTTCAAGGAGAGACTGGACAACGTCCCCAGACACATGGGGTGACCTGTGGGGTGTCCTGTGCAAGGACAGGAGTTGGACTCCATGATCCTTGTGGGTCCTTCCAACTCAGGACATTCTATGATTCTATGAAATACTAGGTCAAAAGTTCATGTTTTCATTGTGCAGATGAGTTGTAAACATACACATCATGTGCATGTCCACTGTGTGCATGTGGTGAGATGAACCCAAGGGAGCACAAATGCTATCAGCTGTTCCTTGAGGTGCCATAAAGGTCAGTGGGACAGAAATGGTGTTCAGGGGGTTCTTCCAACCTGTGTTATTGTGGGATTCCATGAATCTTTTCCTTGGAGAGCTCTTTCACGTAGAATAGACAGAGGAAGGAGAAAAAAAACAGAGGCAGAAGCAGAGATATAAAATGCCCCAGAGTAAATACAGCAGCTCCTCTGAGGAACGTTTCTCCACTCAAACCCTTGATAGGAAATCTATTGGATAAATTTGATGAAAGCAGCTCAGTTTGATCTGCTCACACACTGGACCACAAGGAGGGTGATGGTGGGTACGATGTCGTGTTGTCACTTGTGTCTCAGGAACTCGTAGTCCAGTAGGAAGCCAATGGCTGTGTAGGGCACTGTGAGGTCACTTCTGCCTCTGCAGGGGATTGGCCAACAGCAGGAACAGGGCGGGGAAAGGACTGTGAGGTCACACACACGAGACGAGCAATCAGGCCCAATCAGCATGGCTGGATGAAAGGCAGGTCCTGCTTGACCACCCTGATCTCCTTCTGTGACAAGGTGACCGGCTGAGCAGATGAGGGAAAGTCTGTCGTGGGCAGTGAATCCGCCACACGGGCTGTGGGTGTTGTGTCCTTAGACTGCAGTAAAGCCTTTGACACCGTGTCCCCCAGCATCTCCTGGAGAAGCTGCAGCTCATGGCCTGGATGGTGTATCTGTGATGGGTAAAGAACTGGCTGGAATACATTTTGTCCCCTGGAGCCATTTGTCCCCTTCCTGTTCACATGGGCATCCCATGAATGCATCACTGCTCTACCCCAGTGTAGACAGGCACAAGGCCTTCTCCACCTGGACCTCTCACCAATGCCACTGGTTTCTACAGCACCCTCATCCTGGACTGTGGGATGCCCAGAACAGCCCTCCCGAGACAGTTTGACAAAGCCTTTTTTCTACACCTTCCCCACATCCCTGCTCAATCCCCTCATGTACAGTTCAAGGACCAGAAAGTTTGGGTACAAGTGGGACAGTGAGAAGAATGGTCAGGAAAGCTTTGAGGTGCACAGAGAGCCCATCAACATGTTGGCCTGCTGTTCTCTCTGAACAGTCCCAGAGGATCTGGACAGCATTTGCTGTGTCCCAGAAACTCGCCTGGAAGGTTGGGATATGGAGAAAAGGTTTGGTCTGGGAAGGGACAGACAGGGGCTGGTGGAACTGGCTGGTGTGACCGTGAGACGTCTCTCCAACACCTCAGAAAAGTCCTGGCTCTCAGGGAGGCTGCATGGTCCTCTGGGAAAGAAAATATCAGAAATGACTTATCATGGAATCATAGAATAATTGTGGCTGCAAGAGACCCTTAGGATCATTGAGTCCAAACATAATTTAATTCTGGCAATAAACCATGTCCCTAGAGCCCCATCTGTATTTCTTTTGAACAACTTTCAGTGATGGTGACTCCACAATCTCACTGGGCAGTCTGCTCCATTGCTTCAAAACCCTTTCCCTGAAGAATTTAGTCCTCATATCCAATCTAAACCTCCCCGTGTGCAACTTGAGGCCATTTCATCTTTTCCTATGACTTGTTACTTGGGAGAAGAGACCAACACCCTCCATGATAAAACCTCCTTTCAGGCAGCTGTAGAGAGTAATAAGGTCTCCACTCAGCCTGCTGTTCTCAAGGCTGAGCAGCCCCAGCTCCCTCAACCGCTCCTCGTCAGACTGGTGCTCCAGACCCTTCACCAGCCTTGTCACCCTCCTCTGAACTCTCTCCAGCACCTCAATGTCTTCCTTGCCATGAGGGGCCTAAAACTGTCCCCAGGATTCAAGGTGCAGCCTCACCAGTGCCCAGTACAAAGGGATGATCACTTCTCTAGTCCTGCTAAAGCTCTGATTGAATCAAGGCTTGAACACCTTGGTGTGACCCAGTTGGTGACAGGCTGGACTGCAGACTCCTGAGGTCCCTTCAACCTCAGTTCTCTCATGATCCCATTGTGATGTTGGGCTCTGTTTCAGACTGGAGCAGAGCAGACGATGATGGGGCAGGATCCACCTGTGCTGTAGGTGACCATCTGAACCAACATCTCAGCCAGTGAACCAGCCAGCACCTCAGTGTGACTCGCTCTGGGCAACGTGTGAGGAGTCCTGGTCAGGGAAGGTTCAGAGGGCATGGGGCGCTGTGCAAGACACAACATAATCTTGGCTTCATGCCTGCAGGCCCATCAGATATCCGTTGATGTCAATGGATATTAAAATAAGAAGAACTCTCCATCATCTTTGCCAAGTCTTGGGAAATGGGGGAGGTGACCGAGGATTGGAGGAAAGCAAATGTCACTCCAGTCTTCAAAAAGGGCAAGAAGGAGGACCCGGGTAATTATAGACCGGTCAGCCTCACCTCTGTCCCTGGGACAGTAATGGAACAGCTTGTCCTTGGTGCCATCTCAAGGCATATCAAGGATAAGAGGGTTACTAGGGGCAGTCAGCATGGCTTTACCAAGGGTAAGTCATGCTTGACCAACCTCATAGCCTTTTATGAGAATGTAACAAGGTGGATGGATGATGGCAGAGCGGTGGATGTGGTCTACCTTGACTTCAGTAAAGCCTTTGACACAGTCTCCCACAGCATCCTCACAGCTAAGTTGAGGAGGTGTGGTCTAGACAATAGAGTAGTGAGGTGGGTTGCAAACTGGCTTAAGGAGAGAAGCCAGAGAGTGGTAGTCAATGGTGCGGAGTCTAGTTGGAGGCCAGTATCTAGTGGAGTGCCTCAGGGGTCAGTGCTGGGGCCAATATTATTCAATATATTCATTAACGATTTAGACGAGGGAATAGAGTGTACTATCAGCAAGTTTGCTGATGACACCAAGCTGGGAGGAGTAGCTGACATGCCAGAAGGCTGTGCTGCCATCCAGCGGGACCTGCACAGGCTGGAGAGTTGGGCGGGGAATAACCTGATGAAATTTAACAAGGACAAGTGTGGAGTCCTGCATCTGGGCAGGAACAACCCCAGGTTCCAGTATAGTCTGGGAAATTACATATTAGAGAGCAGTGTAGAGGAAAGGGACCTGGGGGTCCTGGTGGACAACAGGATGACCATGAGCCAGCACTGTGCCCTTGTGGCCAGGAAGGCCAATGGCATCCTGGGGTGTATTAGAAGGGGGGTGGCTAGTAGATCGAGAGAGGTCCTCCTTCCCCTCTACTCCGCCCTGGTGAGACCCCATCTGGAATATTGTGTCCAGTTCTGGGCCCCTCAGTTCAAGAAGGACAGGGAACTACTGGAGAGGGTCCAGCGTAGGGCAACCAAGATGATTAAGGGAGTGGAGCACCTCCCTTATGAAGAAAGGCTGAGGGAGCTGGGGCTCTTTAGTTTGGAGAAGAGGAGACTAAGGGGGGACCTCATTAATGTTTATAAATATATAAAGGGTGAGTGCCACGAGGATGGAGCCAGGCTCTTCTCGGTGGCAAACAATGGTAGGACAAGGGGTAATGGGATCAAGCTGGAACACAAGAGGTTCCGCTTAAATTTGAGAAAAAACTTCTTCTCAGTGAGGGTGACAGACACTGGAACAGGCTGCCCAGGGAGGTTGTGGAGTCTCCTTCTCTGCAGACATTCAAAACCCGCCTGGACATGTTCCTGTGCGACCTCACCTGGGCGTTCCTGCTCCAGCAGGGGGATTGGACTAGATGATCTTTTGAGGTCCCTTCCAATCCCAAACATACTGTGATACTGTGATACTGTGATACAGTTAGAGCAACAGCACTTAACATAAACACCACCCCCAAAACACAAAACACTCACACTGACCACAGGAAAAGCCTTGAAAAACATTGGAGAAAAATCTACCAGGTCCCAAGGGTCAGGGCTCAGCCATTCTGGTGATGAACAAGCATCAAGGGCTGACACGGCATCAGAGCCACCTCCACATGGCCCTCACCACCTGGAACCAGTGTCTCCAAGTCTTTCCTTCAGCAGCCTCCAGGGACAGGGACCTGCACTGGTTGTTTCCTTCACAGCTGTGTCAGTGATGGCCCTTCATGGGGTCCCAAACACCCTCAGAAACTTGGTATTGCTTCTGCCTTTCATTTCATTAGAGGTTTGTTCATTCTCTCAGTAGCTGCAGTTCAGGATCATGGCAGCAGAGGGCTCACTAACATCTAAAATGCTCTTAAAAGCCCAGGCTCTGTGCATCATTTTCCTAAAGCTTTTGAGTCCGGTGTGAATGATTAGAGAGATTTCAGAACTGTTGCCAAACAGAGAGCATTTCCATGATAATAATAATAAAGCCAGATTTCTTATATTTCCGTCCCCCTCCCAATGCCCTCATTTCCAAAACAGCTATTATCAACAATCTCCAGTATATACTGATCTAGAGAATCGCCTGATAAAGACTGAATGTGTCAGAGAAGTGGGTGCTAAAGCACCACTTGAGCAAGGAGACAGGCCAGGACACCTCAAGAGGAACCACACAACTCTGGACCAAGAGGTGGGTGTCCCTGGCAATCTCAGGTGCCACAGCACAGTGATACTTGTGTTCAGGGGGCTGGTCAAGTGACCCGTCTCCTGCTCTGTAATGGTGTCTGAGTTTGCTCAGGTCACCCCTGACTTGAGCCCCATCCACTGCTGGGTGTTCTCCAGACTCCTGCCTTCAGGACAAAGTCCAGGAGACCTTGCTGGTGAAGATGGAGGCAAAGAAGCCATGAAGAACCTCAGTCCTGTCTGATTCTACTCTTACAAAGTTCAGTAGCAGGTCTATGTTACACTGGTCTTTTTCTGTAAGGAAGCTGTGTCAGCTCATCTTGCTGCCCTCAGCCTCCCCTGCAGGTATCAAATCCAGGGCAGCTTTGGCATCATCCCCACATCCATGGACAAGGTTTCTAAATTCCTCCTTTGCAGCTTCCCCTGCTTCCACCTCCTGTGTGCTGCCTTTGTGCCCTGGAGCTCCATCAGTTCAGACAAACACCCTCACGGGATAAATGCTTCATTTCGCTGGTTCTCAGATAGATCATTCTTGTGCTTGGAGCAGCCTGTCCTGAAAGGCTGATCAGATTTCCGGAGCTCCTTCACCCTTCTGAGCTGATTCCCATGGCACCACCTGAATCATCCCCCCCAGATATGTCCAAGTCTTCTCCTCTGGAGCCCACCAGCCTGTGTTCTGCTGCTGGCCTTCCTCCCTCCCCTCTGGTGCCTGGGACCCCACTGAGTCCTGGTCACAACAGCCAAGGTGGACAGTGATGTTCACATCCCTCACCAGGGTTTCATTGTTTTCCAGTTCCAGATCCAGGTGAGCATCACCCTTGTTGGCCCATCAGGCAGACATGTTAAGCAGTTGGCCCAAGATCCTTTGGACTGTTGGCAGCTGCAGCTTTGCCTGGCCAGTGAATGTCAGGGCAATTACAGTTCCCCATAGGAACGTACTCATTGACTGGTGAGTTTCTCGAGTTGCTGACAGAAGATCCATTTCTTCTCCATGATCAAGCCATTTGTAGCACACATCATGTTGCCACCCTGTACTGGGCTTAAATGGCAAAGTCTTGAAACTGGGGGTGAGTGTGGCTGTGCTACAGTTGTCACCACTCTGAGAAGACAACAGGAGTTTGACCAACGTCAGACAGAGCCGATTTCAGCTGCTCCAAGATGGACCCAGTCCTTGCCAAATCTGAGCCACTCAGTGATGCTGGCAGCACCTCTGGGATATTGTATATGAGAAAGGGTAAAAAACGCTGCACAACAGCTAGGCTTTTTGCCTTGTTATTATCTCCCAGGAGCCTCAGCTCCACTTTCCCATCCCTGACTGTTCCATCCTGACCAACTCTTTCTGGTTTGTAAGGGTCATGTCCCACAGGGCACCTCACCCCACTCCTCAGTCACCCGTGTCAGGAAGATGTTGTCAATGAGCTCCAAACCCTCCTGGATGGCAGGTACCGTGCAGATATTGGGATATCTCAGGTCTGCCATGAGGACACGGCCCTGGAAACATGAGGCTTCTTTCATTTGTCTGAAGGAGGCCTCATCTAATTCCTCTTCCTCATAAGTGAGTCTGTAGCTGATGTCCACCCACCAAAACACAACCCATGTTGTTCTGCCCTCTCATGCTGACTCCTCAACCTTCAGCTGACATTGTGTGTCCCCAGACAGAGCTCCACGCATTCCTGCTGCTCTCCCACATGAAAGGAATCAACCCCTGTGACTCCAGAGCTCTGACATTATGAGTATCAGACACCCAAGACCCCAAATTTCCTCCAGGAGGTGGTATTTGTAGTGTCCTGTAACTCCTCACGCTGTTCTCTTGGGAGACACACCCTCATCAGGATAAGCCATCTGCATGCAAACATTAACAGCTGAGCAAATGGAGCTTCAGGCCAGGGAGAGTGCAGACCTTGAGAATATCTGGTATTCGCCCATCAGGAAGCTCTGAAGTTTGACAAGTTGAAGTCTCCAGTTCAGTATCAGGGCAGGACAATAACCCCATCCATCAGGACAGAGCAGGACCTGACATGCTGAGCAGTGACCCTGAGGAGAAGGGCCTGGGCACTACAAGGGCTGCCACATCAGCCCCTGGAGAGGCAGATCCTCTGCCTCACTCATTGCTCGGGGCTCTTGCTGGTGCACGGTGATGTGGGGTGTGTGACGCTGCGTGAAGGACAATGGTGCAACAGTTCCCACCCTTACTGGGGGTGTGCAAGGAGGCCTTGAGCTGCTCCTGGTGTCTGAGGACAACATGTTTCTTCACAGGCCTTGTTGGCAGAGATGATTGCCATAGCCAAGGAGACAAAGACTTGGGTTCTCTTGGCAACATCAAGGACCACCACACCAGCCCGTGGTGCACGCTCACCATGAACAAGGCAGCTGCACACGGGGCTGCATGAGGAGGAGCGTGGGGACCCAGACACCTGCAGTTCTCATCCCATTCGGTTCAGCACTGGTGTGACCCACACACACGGGTGTGTGCCAGTGTGCGGCTTCCCAGTTTGGAGAAGCAGGGAGGAACTGCAGAGTGCAGGGCTGTGCCAAGGCAGGTTCAGCACCTTGTGCACATGGTGTGGGGTGCTGAGGGACCTGGGCTGCTTTGGCCCAGCAGCGCTGGGGAGGCTGCAGCAGTGCAGGAGTAGCCTGAGAGTGCTTGAAGGGCGGTTTCAGAGGTAGTGGAGGTTTCTGCATAGTGGGAAAGAGCTTGAGAAAGAAATAATGGCCCAAAGTGCAGCTGGGGAGGTCCAGGCTGGACATGAGCAGAAAGGAATGTGAGTGGAAGGGCAGTGCTGAGGGGGAGCAGGTCAGCAGAGGGAGTCTGCATCAGCCCAAGGCTTTGTGCTTCAAGGACCAGCTGGGGAGGATGGAGAGATCTCAGCAAAGAAGGAAGATGCTCAGACAAGAGCAAGGTGGGGCAGCAGGGGGGATGTCTCCAGCCTGCAGGGACAGAGGTGCAGGGGATGCCACAGCACAGGACAGGCTGTCCTGGAGATGATCACGGGATGGAAAGAGGCTGAAAGCCCCACCAGACATGAGCTCCTTCTCCCCTTGGCTATGGCTGTTGTCTGCACCTCTGATGCCTGTGAGGAGACACCTTGTCCTTGCAGCACAGGGGCCTCATGGCCTCCTTGTCCCCAGCCAGGAACCTGGGAGGTGTGGGACCATAGTCCTGCCCTTGGCCTTGCACAGCCCCACATCACACTGTCCCAGGAAGGGCCCTGGGCAACGTGGGAGGGACAGGATCTGACTTCCCATGGTACAAGTTCAGGGCTTGGCTTTTGGTTAAAGAAACACAACCAGGTTTCCTCAGCATCAGAGACATCTTTGCTTTTCCTGACCTCCAGTTTTCTTCTCTAACCAAGCCTGGATATTGTTTCTCAGTTGTGTCCCTTAGTGGGACCCATTTACATTACAAGAAACTTTGGAGTTTGAATCTGAATCTGACTTCTTGAGAAGTTTCTTCACCTTCCTCCAGGGTCTGAGGTCCATGGACTCAGCACCAAACCCACCAGAGGGGTCATTAAAGCGCCTTGGGCTGCTCCTGTGCTGCTGAGCTGGGCTGGGCTCCTGGGACACAGGGAGCTCATGGCAGCGGCAGCGCTGCAGAGAGACAGCTCTGCCCAGGAGCAGCTCCTCTGCACACGCAGCAGGGCTGAGGGCTCTGCCTGCAGCACCGAGGGCACAGGAGCCAGGCACAGAGAGATTAAAGGCAATGTGGCGTGGTTGGTTGCTGAGGATTCAATGAGACAAATCACAGTTGTAACACGGTAAGTCTCTGGCTGCAGGACAATGCAGCTGCATTTCCTAGAGGGAGACCTTAAGCTGGTACATTCCATGATTTACAGGATCTGTCAGGTCTCTCTCACAGTATGTCTGTTGCAGAAGAGAAGAACACACTCCAGAGCAGGGCTTCCCTGCTGCACTGTCAGAGGGACAGGGAATGACGACAACTTCTGCTGAGGGTGACTGCAGGGGGAGCACCCAGGGGTGCCCAGGGCTGTCCTGCAGAGCAGGGTCCCTGTCTGGGGGAGATCCCCATGGTGCTGTGGGGACAAGCTGTGGGGGGAAGGAGCATCCCCGATAAGGGCAGGAAAGGTGCTTCTGCTGTGGAGAGGGTGCTGTGTGGGTCAGTGCTGCTCACAGCTCCAGATCACCTGCAGGATTTTTCTAAGGCGATGCCCCAATGACAAGATCAATGTAAGGGTTAGCAGACAGAAAAGGAGCTTTCCTGAGCCTGTCTTTTCAGTTTCCTCTCCCAAGGGGTGGGGGGTGCAGGAAAGGATAAAATGAAAATGAGCTCTCATACTTAAACAAGTCACTGAGACTCCTGAACTGCAACTCTGAGTGATCAGTACGTCTGCCAGAAGGCTCCTGACATCCCTTCACCACCCCTCTGCCTGTGCACAGCACCTGCATCACCTTGGCTGGACCCGTCAGCCTTAGTCTGACCTGTCCTGTTTTCCAGCCTGCAAACAGGAAGATGCCCCCAGGCAGTGCCCTGTGAACAGGCAGGATCTGTAGGGCCAGGGGGAGGGCACAGAGGGTGGGATGGTCTGTGAGCACTGACAGGGAAGAGACATGGACAGGGAAACACCTCCCAGGGGAGAATCTCCAGGCAGCAGGGAAATGATCAGAAATGAGAGGAAACTGAACCCAGAATTGTTATGCGAGGGAGAACAGAGAAAAGTCCCTGTGATCCCCTGCAGTGCAGATCCCCACTGTGAGCAGCCCCCTGGCCTCCTGTCCCACCCAGCAAAGCCTCTGCCCTCAGGGCCGGGGGCTCCAAGGCATGAAGCAGCTCCTGTGCAGCCAGAGCTCCAGTTCCTCTGCAGAGCACAGGGGCTGAGAGCAGCTGCCCGGCAGTGTTGGTGTCTGGGAGGTGGCTGCACAGCTGGGGAAGGGTGACACTGTCTGAGTGCCCGGCTGCCTCTGCCCTGGCCTCTCTCACACCCACCCTCACCGCATTTTCCTTCTTGCTCCCCTGCTCTGGGTCACTGCTGTTGGGATCTTGTTCTTGCTGTCAGGCTCTCTGGGGATGGCAGTTTCAGCTGCAGAGTCACAGCCTGACCTTGTGGGTCCTTTCCTGCAGGTGTGTCCATGGGCACACGTGTCCCAGCTTTGCTCTGACCTGTGGGCTGTGGGCAATGCAGTCTGTGGGGCTGGGGAATGAGCTGTGTGTGTCCTGGACTAAGCGTGGGGTGCTGAGACCTTAGGAAAAGGTGAGACCTGTTGTGGTCTGAGCTGGATCCCTCTGCTCTCAGCAGTGCCTGGTGGCTTTTCAGGGTAACGTGGGAGTGTGATCAGCCTCCATCTCAGAAAGGTGCCAGCCCAGGGCAGCTGGAGCAAGACAGAGGGACAGAGCAGCTGCCCTCACCCTGCACTGACCCACAGGCATCCTCTGGTCTTGCAGGACTCGCTCTGTTCTCCCTGAGTGCAGCAGAAATGCTGAGGGTTTCTGACACCCAAGAACTCTGCCGAGGGTGGGAGGGGAGAAGGAGCTGTAGAAACCCCAAACCTCTCGAACTGGCTTGTGCCGTGCTAGTTCCTTATCACTGGGAGAACAAATGCCGACAGTCCCTTCTGCAGTAGGAGTGGTTCCATCTGACAAAGCTGAACCCCAGGACTGGCCACAGCCCCACCCAATCACACAGGGTCAGGCTGACTCCTCAAGAGCCCCTGTGCACAGACCGTGCTCTTCATTGCACACTCATCAAGCACCGACAAGCGCTCCAGCCAGGACCTCCTCCTGGAAAAAGAAAAGTGTCTCTTTGTGTGATGGGGTCGGAGGGTCTGGGTGAAATGGCTTTGGATTTTCCCAGAGAAGTCTCATCTAAACCACCACTATCTTTTCCTCCTTGCACAGGTCCTCATGCCCAGAGGCAGCAAATGTCCAACAGCAGCTCCATCACCCAGTTCCTCCTCCTGCCGTTCACAGACACACGGGAGCTGCAGCTCTTGCACTTCTGGCTCTTCCTGGGCATCTACCTAGCTGCCCTCCTGGGCAACGGCCTCATCATCACCACCATAGCCTGGGACCAGCACCTCCACACCCCCATGTACTTCTTCCTGCTCAACCTCGCCCTCCTCGACCTGGGCTGCATCTCCACCACTGTCCCCAAGTCTATGGCCAATTCCCTCTGGTACACCAGGGCCATTTCCTATGCAGGATGTGTTATCCAGGTCTTCCTCTTTATCTTTGCAATGTCAACAGAGTGTTGTCTTCTGACCATCATGTCCTACGACCGCTACGTTGCCATCTGCAAACCCCTGCACTACGGGACCCTCCTGGGCAGCAGAGCTTGTGTCCACATGGCAGCAGCTGCCTGGGCCACTGGGTTTCTCAATGCTCTGCTGCACACGGCTAATACATTTTCACTGCCCCTGTGCAAGGGCAATGCCCTGGGCCAGTTCTTCTGCGAAATCCCCCAGATCCTCAAGCTCTCCTGCTCAGGCGCCTACCTAAGGGAACTTGGGCTTCTTGTGGTTAGTGGCTGTTTATTTTTTATGTGTTTTATTTTCATTGTGCTGTCCTATGTGCAGATCTTCAGGGCCGTGTTGAGGATCCCCTCTGAGCAGGGTCGGCACAAAGCCTTTTCCACCTGCCTCCCTCACCTGGCCGTGGTTACTCTGTTTGTCAGCACCTCTTTTTTTGCCTACCTGAAGCCCCCCTTCATCTCCTTCCCGTCCTTGGACCTGGTGGTGTCTGTTCTATACTCATTGATACCTCCAACATTGAATCCCCTCATCTACAGCATGAGGAACAAGGAGGTCAAGGATGCCCTAAGGAAACTAATCGCTGGAGGCATTTCAAAAATAATAAAGTGTCCGTCATCCGCTCTTTAACAGATAACAGCTTTAATGTAGCTCATTAGAGGCCCAGATTCTCTGTATGTGTTGGTGGTATTTATTTTTTAATAAATCTTGATATATTTGTCATCGCCTTTCTAATTCATTGTCTGCTTTTCTTTTCAAACCCACTGGCTGTATAAACATGCATCTATTCTCTCTGTTTATTCAAACAAAAAAAAGGGCTCTGCAGTGACTTTTTTTTCACTGATATTATTCCCCCAAGGCCTGTATGGAGCTGCAGAGACAGTTCCTGTGTGCATGGGAAGAGGGAAAAGAGTCCATCATGGCAGCCCTGCCAGGGAGCAGCAGCGCTTGTTCTTCCAGAGCTGTTCTCATTCCACTCCCACACTCTTCTTCTCATCCCTGGTGTTGGTGCAAGGCCTGAGTGCTCTGGCAGCTTGGTCACCGTCCTGCTGTGTGTCAGTGCTGTGGGCGCAGGCAGGGACAGGCAATGGGCACTGCTGTGACAGAGCTGGCCTCACAACAGCCTTTCCAGATACAAAGGTGATCTCCTCAGTGCAGGGCCTGAAGGTTTGGCTCTTCTTCCAAACCTTCTCTCAAACATATGAGCAAGAAAATGGTCACAGATGAAACCACCAGGGTACAGCTGAACAGTGTGTGTGTGCAGGGCTGGCACACAGCAGTGTCCTCTCACAGCCAGGCTCCTGCCAGAGACCTGCAGGACCAGCAGAGCAGGAGCTGAGCTGTGCCCAGGTTTACTGGACACCCTGGGCAAGCTGCACCGAGGGCATCGTCATGGACTGGCCCATTACAACCACCATTTCCAGCACTGGCCTCAAACACCAGCTCAGAGCTCTTTGCCCCTCCACAGACAGACACTGAAAGAGTAGTTCAGCAGACCATGTTTGCATTGTAATGATGAGATATAAGCATGCACATCGTGTACGTGAGGTGACATGAACCTGAGTGAGCACAAACGCCATCAGCTATTCCTTGGGGCTTGTGGGACAGACAGTTTATTAAGGTCACACCATTTTGGGACTAATATCCCATAGAAAACTACCAGAATGCAGCACTGGGTTGTGCTTCCTTGACCAATGTCCATTGCTAATAATGAGGGACATCAAAGATGAGTGCAGAACATGGTGACACACCACGGGGCTGAGGTGCCTCCCATCCTTTGGGAAGAGGAAGAGAAGGCCAGAGAGACACCGTGATTCCCGCCTCTATGTGTAAAAGGGAAATTGTCTATCCCTGAATATCTCAATGTATTTTAAGAGTCCATGAGGCCAGCTCAGATGTGGACACCTGACAGAACCCTGATATTCCTGCATGTTACTCCAGGGACAAACCCCAGTGGCCCAATGAGATTCATCTCAGCTGCCTTGGACAGGCTCATTGCAAGTGTCCCTGTTTGCTCCATCACCTTTGCCATCTCCATCACATGCTGTTCTACACAGTCCTACACCTGCCCCTCTTTCCCTGTGGAAAATTCTGGATTGTGGTCTCAGAAGTGTCAGATTGATAAGAGAGGTTCAGAGGTCCCTCAGACAGTCAGACGTCAAACCCATCTTCAGGAATGGCAGGAAGAACTGGGAGAATGACAGGATGCTCAGCCTACGTCTGTCCCCAGGAGGGTGACGGGCCACATTCTCCTGCAGGCATCTCCAGGCAGCAGAAGGACAAGGAAGGAATTGCTGAACCCAAATGGGCAGGGGAAAGAAAGGCATGTTGAGCACATGGAGTTTTGCAAGGCCCCAGACATGGTCTTCTGTGGTGCCTTAGAGCAGATTGGTGAGATCTGGGATGCAGATGCGGATGTTGTGATGGGTGGGGAGTTGGCAGCATGACTAAACCCAAACATCATCAGTGGTACAAAGTCCTGTGTTCAGCCAGTTTCTTGTGGCATCCCTCAGTGATGAGTACTTGGGCCAACACTGTCCAACGGCTTTATTCTGCCTCTTCTTTATGTCATGGAGCACATTTTCAGCTCCTTTGTGGATGATGCAAAGCTGCGCAGAGGCCTAGAACAACCTCACCTGGTGGACCCTGCCTTGAGCAGGAGAGTGAGACAAGATGATATTCAGGGCTCTCTTCACACCTGAGTTATTCTATGGTTCAATGAACCTTTACCTTGGAGAGGTGTTTGAAAACAGAAGATGTAGTCATTACCATTTAAAAGAATGAATCCTGCCTGCAATTGCTAACCTAAAGCATGTAAATCCTCTCAGTTTTGGTCAGTCTGCTGCTCTAACAAAGATAAAAGTTATGTTTAAAACACCTAATCAGAACCTGCAAAGAATACTGTCCTTGCAGCGCAGACACTCTGGAGCCTGCACAATTAGCTGAGTCTTGTTCTAACAGCTGTCTCAAAACGGTTACATAAAGTGTCCTTTAGCTGAGCTTTGCTCCTTTTACTCTCATTATAATACTAAAACACACATCCCCAGGATGGGAGCCCCAGGCTCAGCCCGGAACCCTCTCTCAACAAGCATGTGTAGTGGTAAAATGATTATGTAACCAATATGCCAATGTGTAAGCACTTGGCTCTTTAGGACTGCCGGGAGGGTGTGAATGTAGGGATAAGATTTGTATATAATAGATGTTCCTTCTCTATCTGTCGTGCTGGCTTCATTCCAGCATCCAGACTTGCACAACTCTGGAATAAACAAGATCTCATCTCTGCGTGTGGGATTGGCTTTGCACTTCAGGTAGTGAATTCACCATGAGAACCAGGAAGAAGGAAAACAATAAGAAATAAAAGAGGTAGGAGAGGACATAGAAAAGGTTTCAACATTTCACATTCCTGTCAAGAATGCTTCTTCTCTCAGATCTTTAGCAGGAAGGTGCTGGACACTGAACAGGCTCCCCAGGGAGGTGTCACGGCCCCAACCTGACAGTGTTCAGGAAGAGACTGGACAACGTCCTCAGATGCACGGTGTGACCTGTGGGGTGTCCTGTGCAGGGACAGGAGATGGACTCCATGATCCTTGTGGGTTCTTCCAACTCAGGACATTCTATGATTCTATGAAACACTAGGTCAAAAGTCCATGTTTTCATTGTCCAGATGAGATGTAAACACACACATCATGTGCATGTCCACTGTGTGCATGTGGTGAGATGAACCCAAGTGAGCACAAATGCCATCAGCTATTCCTTGGGGTGCCATAAAGGTCAGTGGGACAGAGAGGGTGTTCAGGGGCCTCTTCCAACCTGCGTTATTATAGGATTCCATGAATCTTTTCCTTGGAGATATAAAATGCCCCAGAGTAAATACAGCAGCTCCTCTGAGGAACGTTTCTCCACTCAAACCCTTGATAGGAAATCTATCAGATACATTTGATCAAAGCAGCTTAGTTTGATCTGCTCGCACACTGGACCACAAGGAGGGTGATGGTGGGTACGATGCCATGTGGTCACTTGTGTCTCAGGAACTCGTAGTCCAGTAGGAACCAATGGCTGTGGAGGGGACTGTGAGGTCACTTCTGCCTCTGCAGGGGATTGGCCAACAACAGGAACATGGCTGGGAAAGGACTGTGAGGTCACACACATGAGACGAGCAATCAGGCCCAATCAGCATGGCTTGATGAAAGGCAGGTCCTGCTTGACCACCCTGATCTCTTCTGTGACAAGGTGACCGGCTGAGCAGATGAGGGAAAGTCTATCGTGGGGAGTGAATCTGCCACAGGGGCTGTGGGTGTTGTGTCCTTAGACTGCAGTAAAGCCTGTGACACCGTGTCCCACAGCATCTCCTGGAGAAGCTGCAGCTCATGGCCTGGATGGTGTATCTGCGATGGGTAAAGAACTGTCTGGAAGGCATTTTGTCCCCTGGAGCCATTTGTCCCCTTCCTGTTCACATGGGCATCCCATGAATGCATCACTGCTCTACCCCAGTGTAGACAGGCACAAGGCCTTCTCCTCCTGGACCTCTCACCTCACCTGTGCCACTGGTTTCTCCAGCACCCTCATCCTGGACTGTGGGATGCCCAGAACAGCCCTCCCAAGACAGTTTGACAGTCTTTTTTCTCCACCATCCCCACATCCCTGCTCAATCCCCTCCTGTACAGTTCAAGGACCAGAAAGGTTGGGTGCAAGTGAGGCATTGAGAAAAATGGTCAGGGAAGCTTTGGGGTGCACAGAGAGCCCATCAACATGTTGGCAAGCTGCTCTCTCTGAACAAGCCCAGAAGACCAGCACAGCATTTGCTGTGTCCCAGAAACTCGCCTGGAAGGTTGGGATATGGAGAAAAGGTTTGGTCTGGGAAGGGACAGACAGGGGCTGGTGGAACTGGCTGGTGTGACCGTCAGACGTCTCTCCAACACCTCAGAGAAGTCCTGGCTCTCTGGGAGGCTGCATGGTCCTCTGAGAAAGAAAATAGCAAAAATGACTTATCATGGAATCATAGGATAATTGTGGTTGGAAGAGACCCTCAAGATCATCAAGTCCAACCATAACCTAAATCTGGCACTAAACCATGTCCCTAAGAACCTCTTCTGTATGTCTTTTAAACACCTTCAGTGATGGTGACTTCACAACCTCACTGGGCAGTCTGTTCCATTGCTTCAAAAACCTTTCCCTGAAGAATTTATTCCTCATATCCAATCTAAACCTTCTCGTGTGCAACTTGAGGCCATTTCCTCTTGTCCTATCACTTGTTACTTGGGACAAGAAACCAACAACCTCCATGATAAAACCTCCTTTCAGGTAGTTGTAGACAGCGACAAGGTCTCCCCTCAGCCTCCTGTTCTCAAGGCTGAACAACCCCAGCTCCCTCAACCGCTCCTCATAAGACTGGTGCTCCAGACCCTTCACCAGCCTTGTCACCCTCCTCTGAACTCTCTCCAGCACCTCAATGTCTTCCTTGTCATAAGGGGCCTAAAACTGACCCCAGGATTCAAGGTGCAGCCTCACCAGTGCCCAGTACAAAGGGATGATCACTTCTCTAGTCCTGCTAAAGCTCTGATTGAATCAAGGCTTGAACACCTTGGTGTGACCCAGTTGGTGACAGGCTGGACTGCAGACTCCTGAGGCCCCTTCAACCTCAGTTCTCTCATGATCCCATTGTGATGTTGGGCTCTGTTTCAGACTGGAGCAGAGCAGGCGATGATGGGGCAGGATCCACCTGTGCTGTAGGTGACCATCTAAACCAACATCTCAGCCCGTGAACCAGCCAACACCTCAGTGTGACTCGCTCTGGGCAACGTGTGAGGAGTCCTGGGCAGGGAAGGTTCAGAGGGCATGGGGCGCTGTGCAAGACACAACATGATCTTGGCTTCATGTTTGTAGGGCCATCGCACATCAGTTAATGTCAATGAAAATTAAAATAAGAAGAAATGAAGACAAAGATCCAAAGCAAAGGAAGGTGTCAACTTCCTTTTTCTTTCTCTCTTTCTTTCTTTCTTTCTCTTTCTCTCTTTCCTTCTTTCTTTCTCTTTCTTTTTCTTTCTTTCCTTCTTTCTTTCTTTCTATTTATGTATGTATTTATGTATGTATGTATGTATTTATTTATTTATGTATTTATTTACTTATTTCCTTGCTTATTTATTTATTTACTTATTTACTTATTTTTTATTTACTTATTTATTTACTTATTTACTTACTTACTTACTTACTTACTTATTTATTTAAAAGTCTTTGTAGGGGAGTTACTTTTCTTTGGAAAGGGAAGAGTTTTCCAGAACTGGGGATGGATTTAGCATACAAATGTCTTCAGCTCCAGGGACACAAACACCTGGCGCCAGTGTAGATGCTCCGGGAACCCCTGCCCAGGCTCCACCTGCACTGCAAGGTGCTCTGGTCTCCCCAGGTCCTGTGTGATAGATGCCAATCCCAGGCCAGCACCTCAGGTACACTGGGGCCCTAAAATGGCACTGGCTGTTTATGGTGAGACAGTTGACGACTGATGTACTAAGGGTAGGAGAAGAAATATTGCTCTTCCCCTGTAGTTCTATTACCAACACTCTATTATTTCATCTCCCTCATTCAGGAGTTCCCACCTCTCCTGATTAAATGTCCCTGTCCAAGGACAACTTTCCAGCACTGTCTGGACGTTTGCCCTTCCCAGTGCTCTCAGGTTTCTCCTCCACTTGCTCTTTGGTCATTCAGTGGCCTCTCAGCTGTCTGGTTTCTGCTTTGAGCTTCAGGGAGTTACAAACTTGCCCCATTCTTCAGAGCTCTAATTAACATGGCAGTCAACACGTTCATTGTGTTTATTTCTATCCTCTCCTATCTCTCTGTCTAAACCAGTTCTTGTGTGGGTGTCCCTTGTGGATGCTGGACCTCACCAGATCCAGCTTACACACACAGCTGAGGAAAGTGTTTTGCTGTTTATTGAACTGTGCAGTGTTTGCACAGGAGAGCAGGTGGAGCTGGTGCACAGGAGCTGCAGCATCTCCTGCAGAGCTCAGTGGACAAGTCTGATGGAGGAAAAGTGATGCAATATCTGGTGGCAATGAGGGACCCGGCAGACTGGGGGTGGGGGTGAGGAGCCAGGTTGTCCATACAGTGTCTAGCCTCAAGGGACTGTTCTCCTGCCTGTCCAGATGTCTTCAGGAGACCCTCGGGATCAATGCCCAGTGTAGAATGGTGCTGTCACTTCTTCCATACACTGAAAAATGATAGAAAATACCCTGGAAAGAAAAAAACCCTCCTTTATGAAATCTTCTTTGAAATCTTCATCAGCAAGTGTCCCATTGAAACCTCTCCAGTTAGCTCTACAAGTCTTGAAGATTTGAAGAAAATTAGGGAAAGAAACATCGCTCGTTAGGGCTTTCTGTGTTTTAATGAGCCCCGTGGCGTATTTGGTGCTGAGTCCATGAACCTCAGATACCAAGGACAGGCTGAAGAATCTGCTCAAGAAGTCCAAGTCAGAACAAACTCCAAAGTACCTTGAAGCATTAATGGCCCCACTGAGGGCTGTTACTGACAAAGCCTCCCCAGGGACTCGTTAGAGCAGATAATTGGAGGCAGTGATTGCATCAGGCAAAGGCAAAGTGCAGCAGCTCTGATGCTGAGAAAGCCCTTGGTTTGTCTGATGAAGGACAATGGCCAAGCCTTGAGCCCCTGCCCCTGGGAAGGGAGATCCTGTCCCTCACAGGTGGCTCAGGGCTCTTCCTGGGGCTGTGGGGAGCGCGATGCCCAGTGCAGGGCAATGGTGTGACACCTCCTGGCCTGCATGGGGGGTGCAAGGAGGCAATGGGGAGTTATGGCCATGACAGCCATGTGTCTCCTCTTAGACCTCGCTGGCAGGGACATCAGCCATAGCCAAGGGGACAAAGACCTTGGCTCTTTCAGGGACATCCAGCCTTGTCAGCGCCCTTGGCCATCTCCACCACAGTCCATCCTGCACTGTCCCAGGCCTGTGGCTGTTTCCTCACAGGCTGCAGACACCCCATGCGCTTCCCCACCTTGTTCTCAGCCCAGTGTGTCCCCACCTGTGCTGCTGTCTCTCCATCCTCACCAGCTGTTCCTTGAAACACAAAGTCATGGCTGATCCAGAGTTCTTCTGAATGACCACAGCACTGTGCTCAGAATGACATTTCTTTATCCTGAGCTCCACTCAGGACCTCCAGAGCTGCAGTTTGTGATGGTTTTCCTTTCTCATGCTGTTTCCCAACAACAACAAAAACATTAAATATTGACACCATCTTGGAAAGTGATTTTCAAGATTTCTGAAGCTACAACTGCCCTTTCTTGTCATGGTTTTACCACAGCCACCAACTAAGTCCTTGATAGCTTCTCACATCCTGCTCCCAGTCCCCAGGTGGGATAAGGGAGAGAACTGAATGGGAAGGGAGAAACTTGTGGGTTTAGACAAAAAATTAATAAGACAATAAAAAGAATACATTACTATTAATAATATACTTGTACTAAGATATACGTAAAGTAAAATATATGACACTCAGTGCCATATCCCACAGAACTCCCATTGTGCTGAAGAGGCAGCCCAAAAGAAGAGAGCACCCTGGTCCTGAACAGCTGATCCCAGCAAGAGAAAGTACAAGTGCAAAAGGCAGAGAGGCCCAAGGGCCAATTGAAAAACGGCAAAACATCGTAAAACTGAACTAACACTGAACTCCCAGTAGAATGGAACTTCCGAACAGAGCTAAGCAATGTAGCCGGAAAACCAAAACTAATGGGCTGGAAAAGGCATCTTTATACTGAGCATGACACTAATGGTAGAGAATAGCTTGTTGATTGACCTGGATGTCAATCAATGTGCTGTCCTGTCTGTGCCCTCTCCTGCCAATTTGCACCTGCAGCTGCGCTCCAGAGAAGTCCTTGGTTTCACTGACAATAGTCAAGGTAAGTTAAATAGAAATAGATAAATTAAATTAAGAAAATATACTCAGTGCTATCCCCCGTGTAACTCCAGTCACACAGAGCAGCCAGTGCTGCAGAAGGGAGCGCCTTGGTCCTGAACAGCCCATCCCAGCAAGAGAGAGCAAAAGGGCAACAGGCAGAAAGGCCCAAAGGCCAACGGCAAAATGGCAGAACGGCAAAAGGCCGAACTGACATCGAACTCCTGACAGAATGAAACTTCTGAAAGGAACTGACCAAACCAGCTGCAAAACCCAAAGTAACGGATGTAACAAGCCCTAAAAGCCGGCTCCAGCTTTAGACTGAGCATGGCGCTAATCATAGGGAATATTTCATTGATCAGCCTGCATGTCAATCCAGGTGCTGTCCTGTCTGTGTCCCCTCCTGCCAATCTGCATCCGCAGCTGGATGGCCAAAGAAGTCCTTGGTTTTCCTGACAACAGCCAAGATATCAGTGAGTTCTGATGTTCCTTTCATAGCAAATGGCAAACACTGTAAAGCTGCTAAAAGGAAAAATTAACTCTATCCCAGGGAAGAAACAGCGTTATCTCATTATTCTCATAGTAAATCTAAACAAAAGACTGTACTGGCTGTGAAGAAGAGAGGTTCAAAATGCATGAGGAAAATTAACCCAGTTTCACTAAAACCAGCACGTTTCCTCAGGCTCCCCTTCACCAGGCTAAAGAAGTTTGGGTCTCTCAACATCTCCACACGTGACCCAGACTTTCTCTGGCCACACGACAGCTCCTCCCGTTCCTCCAGAATGTGGAACCTCACACTGGGACACACGGCTCCAGATGTGACCACACCCGTGCTGAGTCACGATGGACAATAACTGCCCATGTCTGGGTGGCCACGCTCCTCCCAGTGCAGCCCAATGTGCTCATGGGCATGTTCCTGTTTAGCACCACTGAGAACTGGCTGAACATCCAGGCTCAGAGGGTTGTGACCAGTGGCACAAAGCCCAGCAGGAGGCACCATGAGGAGCACTGAAGGACACCATATCCCTACCCAACATCTTCTCCTACAGGTGTCTCTTGGGTCCCTGGAACCACCTCAGTGCCAAGGGGGAGAGCACTGCCTGTATGGGGTAGAGGAGATGGGGTCTGGAATGAGGGTCCAGGGGCAGTTTCTCCTGGTTGTTCAGGCAGCAACAAGCTGGGCTGGATATTTGGAGAGAGGAGCTCTTCCTAAGGGCCTCCAATGGGCTTGGGGATGACCAAGATGCATTCAAGGACCTTTACTTCCTTGTTGTAATAGTATGTGGGTCCCAGAACTGCACACAGCTCTAGAGGTGAGGCCGCACTAATGCTGTATACAGCAGTATAGTCACCTGTTTTGAACCACATGGCCATGCTGTGTTTGATTCACCCCAGGATGGGGGTTAGTGACTTGACTGCTGGTGGACAGTGTTGGCTCCTGTTGACCCTGTGGCCAACCATCACTCCAGATCCCTTTCTGCAGGGCTGCTCTCCAGCCGCTCTCTCCCAATCTACACTTGCACTCAGTGTTACTCCATCCCAGGTGAACAATCCAACACTTGGACTTGTTCAATTTCATGCCAAGTGCTGGGTCCTGCACTTGGGTCACAACAACCCCAGGCAGCACTACGGGCTCAGGGAAGAGCAGCTGGAAATCTGCCCAATGGAAAAGGCCCTGGGGGTGTTGATGGACAGTGACTGAACATGAGCCAGCGTGTGCCCAGGTGGCCAAGAAGGCCACCAGCATCCCAGCATGCAGCAGGAATAGTGTGGCCAGCAGGACCAGGCAAGTGATCATCCCTCCTCTGTTCTTGGCACTGGTGAGGATGCACCTCAAATCCTGTGTTCAGTTTTGGGCCCCTCACTACAAGAAAGTCCTTGAGGTGCTGGAGTGAGTTCAGAGAAGGGCAACAAAGCTGGTGAGGGGTCTGGAGAACAAGTCAGATGGGGAGCAGTGGAGGTAACTGGGGATGTTTAGCCTGGAGAAAAGAAGGCTGAGGGGAGACCTTATTGCTGTCTACAGCTACCTGAAAGGAGGTTGGAACATGGAGGGTGTTGGTCTGTTCTCCCATATGGCAATTGGAAAAGGAGAGGAAACAGCCTGAAGTGGCACTTGGGAAGGTTCAGTTTGGATATTAGGAAAAATTTCTTCTTGGAAGAGTTTGTGAGGCATCAGAACAGGCTGCCCAAGGAGTGGTTGAGTCACCATCCCTGGAGGTCTTTAAACTACATATAGATGAGGTTCTTAGGAATACGGTTTAGTGCAGAGTTGAGTTAATGGTTGGACACAGTGATCTTGAGGGTGTCCTTCAACCTAAATGATTCTATGATCTCATTGAGATGAGAAACATGGTGAGGCAGCTCTCCCAGATGGAGTACGGATATGGGTGGATGGATGGATGGATGGATGGAGAGATGGATTGGGACAGAGAGGAGGATCAGCCTATCAGCCTAAGGGCTGGGGCCAGCCATGGCATGATGGAAGCAAGGCCAGCCCCCCTTTGTCCCCTGCTCTTGTTTCCAAGAGGTCCTTTACACCCATTGGTGGCAGCCCTCCTGTGCCAGCCCCTCTCACCAGCACACGACTCGTGGCCAGGAGCTCTTCATGCTGCTCCTGCTACCGCAGTGACAGAGCAGCCTGCCCTGAGCTGGGAAATGCAGAAATAGGGTTCTGTGGGTCATTCATTCTCCTGTTGAAGCACAGAGCACAGGGAGCAGGCTGTGGTGCCTGGAAACCACAGCGAGACAGTCCAAGGCAGATCACTGAAGGTCCTTCACCATCTCCAGGAACACTGGGCACCCAGAGATGGACACCCAAACCAACACCATGACGTAACATGGTGCCCCATGTCCTCCCTTGAGCCATGAAAAACACAAGCACAGCAGCATGGCCTTGTGGGAGAAATTTATTCAGGCTGACCACAGCTTTGGAAGAAGAGCCCAAGCTTCAAATACTGAGACTGAGGAAATCCCCTTTTGTGGGGTGTTTCAAAAAGATGGCCCCAATTTCAGAAATACAGTGATTTCAAAATGGGTCCACACCTGTATTACAGAGATTTGACACAGGACACCAGCTGTACCAGGGCCCCAGAAACAGGTAGACAGGCCTCTGAGTCACTGCTCTGGAGAAGTGCCGTGGGTGAAGAAATTCCTTGACAAACATGGTTATCACAGATGAAATGCGCAATGCACAGGAAGTACCTGAGATGAACTGGAAATTACTTCTGAAGAGACACGGGTAATTTATTGCTGCTGACAGAAAAATGACTGAATCATCTTCTTCAGTGCCACTTTCAGTTCCTGGTTCCTCATGCTGTAGATGAGGGGGTTCCCTGCTGGAGGCACCACTGAGTACAGAACAGATACTAACAGGTCCAGGCTTGGGGAGGACATGGAGGGGGACTTCAGGTTGGCAAACATGCCAGTGCTGAGGAACAGGGAGACCACGGCCAGGTGAGGGAGGCAGGTGGAAAAGGCTTTGTGCCGTCTCTGCTCGGAGGGGATCCTCAGCACGGCCCTGAAGATCTGCACATAGGACAGCACGATGAACACAAAACATCCCTCAAAAAAAAAAGCACTAAACATGAGAAGCCCAAGTTCCCTGAGGTAGGAGCGTGAGCAGGAGAGCTTGAGGATCTGGGGGATTTCGCAGAAGAACTGGCCCAGGGCATTGCCCTTGCACAGGGGCAGTGAAAATGTATTGGCCGTGTGCAGCAGAGCATTGAGAAACCCAGTGGCCCAGGCAGCTGCTGCCATGTGGACACAAGCTCTGCTGCCCAGGAGGGTCCCGTAGTGCAGGGGTTTGCAGATGGCAACGTAGCGGTCATAGGACATGACGGTGAGGAGATAAAATTCTGCTGAAGCTAAAAAGACAAACAGAAAGAGTTGTGTAGCACACCCTGCATAGGAAATGACCTTGGTGTCCCACAGAGAGTTGGCCATGGACTTGGGGACAATGGTGGAGATGGAGCCCAGGTCGAGGAGGGCGAGGTTGAGCAGGAAGAAGTACATGGGGGTGTGGAGGTGCTGGTCCCAGGCTATGGTGGTGATGATGAGGCCATTGCCCAGGAGTGCAGCCAGGTAGATGCCCAGGAAGAGCCAGAAGTGCAAGAGCTGCAGCTCCCGTGTGTTTGTGAACGGCAGGAGGAGGAACTGGGTGATGGAGCTGCTGTTGGACATTGGCTGCCTGTGGGCATGAGGACCTGTGCAAGGAGGAAAAGACAGTGACAAGTTAGAGGGACTTTTCTGAGGAAAGTAAACATGCTGTTTCTCAATGAAAACCTCTTCCGTGATAGAAGGATGTTTCAGCTCATTCTCTTTTTCCACCAGCTGAGAAAAACAGCTCATCACAGTTTAAAATGCAGCTTGGGCATCTGTTTTTCATGAACGCAGGTCTGGGGCAAGACCCCCTGAGTTGGTATCAGAACAAGAAGTGACCCACACTCCCACCCCAACCCCAGAGAGCAAGAGCACCAGGGACAGGTGGAGAAATGGGGAATAACACTGCAGTGCTACCAGAAAATAAAGCAAGGACAGAAAGGCAGACGGGCATGCTGTGGAACCTTCTCCTCACCCGGCTGTGCTGCTGCCACTCACATGATGACACTGGAGAGCAAGTACTTTTAGCACCTTTTTTGAGTACCCCGTTCCAGGAACCCTTCACCTGGAGGTCCAGCTGCTGAGGTGGAGACTCGTGACCTGGACCCCATGGCTTTGGGGCAGAGGGTCTGCTGGGGAGGAGAGGAGACCAGGGGTTGCACTGGGAAATGTGTCTGCGCTGGAAAGGATGTGAGAGAGGTTCCTAAATCCCATCCCCAGCATTTGTGATAGCAGTTAAGTCTTCCTGCCCATGTCTGTGCTGCCTGGAGCTGTGTCTCTGTCCCTGGTCTGCTCCCTGTCAGTGTCACAGACCCCGTCCCACCCGCTGTGTGCTCAGCTCTGTCCTGCTCACACCTCCTGGCACTGCCCAGGGGCAGCTCTGTGTGTGCAGGGGCTCAGGAGCAGCTCAGACACGTCCTAACAAGAACTGGGGTCTCAGTGTCTTCTCCAAAGAGAGAAATAAATCCCCATCTCCCACTGCACACCCAGACGAGCAAGAGTGGAAAACTGAAAGCACAGACTCCTTGCCTTGCAGCTGTTCCTGTGTTGATGTTGTTCAGAAGGACCCTCTGCCATGTCTGTGGGCGGATCTGGAGCTCTGAGCAGCCCTGACCCACACAGCCCCCTTTAACCCCACAAGCTCCCTGCCTGCCCTGCCGGGGGTCGCTCCTTCCACCCACAGCTGCTGCCATGGATCTCCCGGGCAGGCTGAGCGCTGACCCTGGCAGGCGGCAGAGTCCCTGCCCGGCACAGCCCTGGGGTGCAGGGACCCTGCTCTGCAGGACAGCCCTGGGCACCCCTGGGTGCTCACCCGGCTTCACAGCTGTTCAACATGGCCTGACAAGAGCCCCGTCCTTACAGACCCCACAAGCTGTGCCTGTGCCAGTTTTAGGAGATGCCTCCAGGAGCTACAGCTGGACTGCCTTGCACCCAGAGACTTACCATGGCAAGGGCTGCAAAGGTTTCTCCTCCAGTGAGCTCTCAGTCATCCTCCCAGTCCTGACCACCTTTAATCTCTCTCTGCCTTGCTCGTCTCCTGAGATCCCCAGGCAGAGCCCTCAGCCCTGCTGCGTGTGCAGAGGAGCTGCTCCTGGGCAGAGCTGTCTCTCTGCAGTGCTGCCGCTGCCATGAGCTCCCTGTGTCCCAGGAGCCCAGCCCAGCTCAGCAGCACAGGAGCAGCACAAGGCGCTTTAATGACCCCTCTGGTGGGTTTGGTGCTGAGTCCATGGACATCAGACCCTGGAGGAAGTTGAAGAAACTTCTCAAGAATTCAGAATCAGATTCAAACTGCAAAGTTTCTTGTACTGTTAATGGGTCCCACTAAGGGAACCTACTGAGAAACAATATCCAGCTTTGGTTAGAGAAGAAAACTGGAGGTCAGGAAAAGCAAAGTAAAGATGTCTCTGATGCTGAGGAAACCTGGTTGTGTTTCTTTAACCAAAAGCCAAGTCCTGACCTTGTACCATGGGAAGTCAGATCCTGTCCCTCCCACATTGCCCAGGGCCCTTCCTGGGACAGTGTGATGTGGGGCTGTGCAAGGCCAAGGGCAGGACTATGGTCCCACACCTCCCAGGTTCCTGGCTGGGGACAAGGAGGCCATGAGGCCCCTGTGCTGCAAGGACAAGGTGTCTCCTCACAGGCATCAGAGGTGCAGACAACAGCCATAGCCAAGTGGAGAAGGAGCTTATGTCTGGTGGGGCTTTCAGCCTCTTTACATCCCTTGATCATCTCCACGACAGCCTGTCCTGTGCTGTGGCATCCCCTGCACCTCTGTCCCTGCAGGCTGGAGACATCCCCCCTGCTGCCCCACCTTGCTCTTGTCTGAGCATCTTCCTTCCTTTGCTGAGATCTCTCCATCCTCCCCAGCTGGTCCTTGAAGCACAAAGCCTTGGGCTGATGCAGACTCCCTCTGCTGACCTGCTCCGCCACAGCACTGCCCTTCCATCACATTCCTTTCTGCTCATGTCCAGCCTGGACCTCCCCAGCTGCACTTTGGGTCATTATTTCTTTCTCAAGCTCTTTCCCACTATGAAGAAACCTCCACCACCTCTGAAACCGCCCTTCAAGCACTCTCAGGCTACTCCTGCACTGCTGCAGCCTCCCCAGCGCTGCTGGGCCAAAGCAGCCCAGGTCCCTCAGCACCCCACACCATGTGCACAAGGTGCTGAACCTGCCTTGGCACAGCCCTGCACTCTGCAGTTCCTCCCTGCTTCTCCAAACTGGGAAGCCGCCCACTGGCACACACCCGTGTGTGTGGGTCACACCAGTGCTGAACCGAATGGGATGAGAACTGCAGGTGTCTGGGTCCCCACGCTCCTCCTCATGCAGCCCCGTGTGCAGCTGCCTTGTTCATGGTGAGCGTGCACCACGGGCTGGTGTGGGGACCTTGTAGTGCCCAGGCCCTTCTCCTCAGGGTCACTGCTCAGCATGTCAGGTCCTGCTCTGTCCTGATGGATGGGGTTGTTCTCCTGCCTTGATAAAGAACTGGTCACTTCTCCTTATCAAACTTCAGATCTTTCTGATGGGTGAATTTCAGATTTCGTCAACGTGACGACTCTCCCTGGACAGACGCTACATTCGCTCAGCTGTTAATGTTTCCATGCAGATGGCTTACACTGATTAGGGTGTCTCTCCCAAGATACCAGGATGTGGAGTTGAAGGGCACTACAAATACCATCTCTTAGAGAAACTGTGGAGTCTTGGGCGTCCAGTACTCATAATGCCAGGTGTCTGCACTTTGAGGGGAAGTTTCCATTCATATGGTAGAGCAGCAGGAATGTGTGGAGCTCTGCCTGGGGACAGACAATGTCAGCTGAAGGTTGAGGAGTCAGCATGAGAGGGCAGAACAACATGGGCAATGTTGAGGTGACTGGACATCAGCTACAGACTCACTGATGAGGAAGAAGAATGAGATGAGGCCTCCTTCAGACACATGAAAGAAGCCTCATGTTTCCAGGCCATGTCCTCGTGGAAGATCTGAGATATCCCAATATCTGCAAGGTACCGGCCATCCAGGAGGGTTTGGAGCTCATTGACAACATCTTCCTGACACGGGTGACTGAGGAGTCAGTGGGGTGAGCTGTGGGACTTCACACTTACAAAACAGCAAGAGTTGGTCAGGATGGAACAGTCAGGGATGGGAAAGTGGAGCTGAGGCTCCTGGGAGATGAGAACAAGGCCAAGAGCAGGATTTGGCCTGCTGAGGGACCTGCTTGGGTCCTATGGGATATGACCTTGGTGTCTGCAGAGCTTTTCTCTCCCATCTCCTCCCTCCTCTCTCCCACCTGCTGTTGTGTGAAACACTAATTCCAGTAAATTTACAACATTACCTTCCATGAAATAAAAATTCAATAAAAACCTCAATAAAACTTCTTTTTTTTTTTTGTTTTTAGTTAACATTCAAATGTCATGTTTAATTTTACACAACTTCGGATCGACATGCCGGAGCACTTGAGTGCCTGGCTAAGGCCGGGCAAAGCTGCTGAGGATTTCTTGCAAGTGCCTTAATATTTTATAGATTAACAACTGCAGAATCTTTTAAATCCATGTGATTGCCCTTAAATAATGATCTGTAATCTCAACTCGTAAACAAGCAGGGAAGAAAAATGTGGGCGGATTTATTGCCCCACATGCCCTCAGTTCATGCCAATATTTTTATAAAAGAAAATGAAATAAAACAAAATGAAATAAAACAAAATAAAATAAAACAAAATAAAATAAAACAAAATAAAACAAAACAAAATAAAACAAAATTTGCGTTATGGAAATCACCTCATTTCACGTTCATCTCTTCATTTGGAAAGACCAAGTTTGTCCAATTCATTTAAAAATGAGGCCAACACAAAACCACAACTCTGTTCTGCACAAAAGAACCTAAAACAGCCCCCCTGTACATGTTTTTACCCCAAAACATCTGAAGAATTCAAAAAGAGTTTGTGAACATGAGGAAGTTCCGTGGGATTCGCGGGCGTTTTAACTGCACTGCAACGTGCAGCCTTGGCCTCATCGAAGTGCCAGGCCCGTGATTTCCAGGACCTTGGGAAAACATATTGAAAAAAGAGCCGTATTATAAAAAATAGACAGTTCTTATTTCAGATTGCTTCTCGTTACCTTCTTAATTTATCTTTTTTGATATTATATTATATCCTATCCTATGTTATCTTGTTATCTTACATCCTACTATATTCTATCCCATCATACTATGTTAATTATAATAATTATATCATATGTTACATTATAGCATATTATATTATCACATTATATTATAGTACATTATGTTATGCTCCTGTTGATTTTAAATATTATATTTGTATTATCAATATTCCTTTCCTATAATAAGTCTACATTTTAATATATTAGCACATTGTCTTTTGGCTGAAGGGCAGACGGAAACACAACTCAAAACTGAGTCATAAATTGATAACTGAATAATAGTCAGTTGAATTAAACATCAACGGATTTTAGCTCCGGGGGTCTCACTGAACAGCACGACCATGATTTGTGACTAGAATCATTAATTCTGGAGGAAAACTAAATGGATATAACTGGTTTTCACTGTTGTACGACACGACGTGAGGAGATGGAATTTCTTGCCCGTCCTGCGACACCGTCACCCTCCGGACGGTTGAGCTCATCCCCAAAATCTTAATTTGGGTGAACATCAGATTATTGGGATCAGCGTAACCTTGGTGCGAAACCTTTATCTCTAAAACATCCTGAAGGAAAAGAAATACAAACATATCAGTTATTTTTTGCTTGGGCAGTTATTTGTCAGAAAATGCTCCTTCACTTCTTCACTCTCCTTCACTTCTTCACTCTCCTTCACCTCTTCACTCTCCTTCACCTCTTCACTCTCCTTCACCTCTTCACTCTCCTTCACCTCTTCACTCTCCTTCACCTCTTCACTCTCCTTCACCTCTTCACTCTCCTTCACCTCTTCACTCTCCTTCACCTCTTCACTCTCCTTCACCTCTTCACTCTCCTTCACCTCTTCACTCTCCTTCACCTCTTCACTCTCCTTCACCTCTTCACTCTCCTTCACCTCTTCACTCTCCTTCACCTCTTCACTCTCCTTCACCTCTTCACTCTCCTTCACCTCTTCACTCTCCTTCACCTCTTCACTCTCCTTCACCTCTTCACTCTCCTTCACCTCTTCACTCTCCTTCACCTCTTCACTCTCCTTCACCTCTTCACTCTCCTTCACCTCTTCACTCTCCTTCACCTCTTCACTCTCCTTCACCTCTTCACTCTCCTTCACCTCTTCACTCTCCTTCACCTCTTCACTCTCCTTCACCTCTTCACTCTCCTTCACCTCTTCACTCTTCTTCACCACTTCACTCTTCTTCACCACTTCACTCTTCTTCACCTCTTGACTCTTCTTCACCACTTCACTCTTCTTCACCACTTCACTCTTCTTCACTTCTTCACTCTTCTTCACTTCTTCACTCTTCTTCACTTCTTCACTCTTCTTCACTTCTTCACTCTTCTTCACTTCTTCACTCTTCTTCACTTCTTCACTCTTCTTCACTTCTTCACTCTTCGTCACTTCTTCACTCTTCTTCACTTCTTCACTCTTCTTCACTTCTTCACTCTTCTTCACTTCTTCACTCTTCTTCACTTCTTCACTCTTCTTCACTTCTTCACTCTTCTTCACTTCTTCACTCTTCTTCACTTCTTCACTCTTCTTCACTTCTTCACTCTTCTTCACTTCTTCACTCTTCTTCACTTCTTCACTCTTCTTCACTTCACTCTTCTTCACCTCTTCACTCTTCTTCACCTCTTCACTCTTCTTCACCTCTTCACTCTTCTTCACCTCTTCACTCTTCTTCACCTCTTCACTCTTCTTCACTTCTTCACTCTTCTTCACTTCTTCACTCTTCTTCACTTCTTCACTCTTCTTCACTTCACTCTTCTTCACTTCACTCTTCTTCACTTCTTCACTCTTCTTCACTTCTTCACTCTTCTTCACTCTTCTTCACCTCTTCACTCTTCTTCACTTCTTCACTCTTCTTCACTTCACTCTTCTTCACTTCTTCACTCTTCTTCACTTCTTCACTCTTCTTCACTCTTCTTCACCTCTTCACTCTTCTTCACTTCTTCACTCTTCTTCACTTCTTCACTCTTCTTCACTTCACTCTTCTTCACTTCACTCTTCTTCACTTCTTCACTCTTCTTCACTTCTTCACTCTTCTTCACTTCACTCTTCTTCACTTCTTCACTCTTCTTCACTTCACTCTTCTTCACTTCACTCTTCTTCACTTCTTCACTCTTCTTCACTTCACTCTTCTTCACTTCTTCACTCTTCTTCACTTCTTCACTCTTCTTCACTTCTTCACTCTTCTTCACTTCTTCACTCTTCTGCACTACTTCACTCTTCTGCACTACTTCACTCTTCTGCACTACTTCACTCTTCTGCACTACTTCACTCTTCTGCACTACTTCACTCTTCTGCACTACTTCACTCTTCTGCACTACTTCACTCTTCTGCACTACTTCACTCTTCTGCACTACTTCAGTCTTCTGCACTACTTCACTCTTCTGCACTACTTCACTCTTCTGCACTACTTCACTCTTCTGCACTACTTCACTCTTCTTCACTTCACTCTTCTTCACTTCTTCACTCTTCTTCACTTCTTCACTCTTCTTCACTTCTTCACTCTTCTTCACTTCTTCACTCTTCTTCACTTCTTCACTCTTCTTCACTTCTTCACTCTTCGTCACTTCTTCACTCTTCTTCACTTCTTCACTCTTCTTCACTTCTTCACTCTTCTTCACTTCTTCACTCTTCTTCACTTCTTCACTCTTCGTCACTTCTTCACTCTTCTTCACTTCTTCACTCTTCTTCACTTCTTCACTCTTCTTCACTTCTTCACTCTTCTTCACTTCTTCACTCTTCTTCACTTCTTCACTCTTCGTCACTTCTTCACTCTTCTTCACTTCTTCACTCTTCTTCACTTCTTCACTCTTCTTCACTTCTTCACTCTTCTTCACTTCTTCACTCTTCTTCACTTCTTCACTCTTCTTCACTTCTTCACTCTTCTTCACTTCTTCACTCTTCTTCACTTCTTCACTCTTCTTCACTTCTTCACTCTTCTTCACTTCTTCACTCTTCTTCACTTCACTCTTCTTCACCTCTTCACTCTTCTTCACCTCTTCACTCTTCTTCACCTCTTCACTCTTCTTCACCTCTTCACTCTTCTTCACCTCTTCACTCTTCTTCACTTCTTCACTCTTCTTCACTTCTTCACTCTTCTTCACTTCTTCACTCTTCTTCACTTCACTCTTCTTCACTTCACTCTTCTTCACTTCTTCACTCTTCTTCACTTCTTCACTCTTCTTCACTCTTCTTCACCTCTTCACTCTTCTTCACTTCTTCACTCTTCTTCACTTCACTCTTCTTCACTTCTTCACTCTTCTTCACTTCTTCACTCTTCTTCACTCTTCTTCACCTCTTCACTCTTCTTCACTTCTTCACTCTTCTTCACTTCTTCACTCTTCTTCACTTCACTCTTCTTCACTTCACTCTTCTTCACTTCTTCACTCTTCTTCACTTCTTCACTCTTCTTCACTTCACTCTTCTTCACTTCTTCACTCTTCTTCACTTCACTCTTCTTCACTTCACTCTTCTTCACTTCTTCACTCTTCTTCACTTCACTCTTCTTCACTTCTTCACTCTTCTTCACTTCTTCACTCTTCTTCACTTCTTCACTCTTCTTCACTTCTTCACTCTTCTGCACTACTTCACTCTTCTGCACTACTTCACTCTTCTGCACTACTTCACTCTTCTGCACTACTTCACTCTTCTGCACTACTTCACTCTTCTGCACTACTTCACTCTTCTGCACTACTTCACTCTTCTGCACTACTTCACTCTTCTGCACTACTTCAGTCTTCTGCACTACTTCACTCTTCTGCACTACTTCACTCTTCTGCACTACTTCACTCTTCTGCACTACTTCACTCTTCTTCACTTCACTCTTCTTCACTTCTTCACTCTTCTTCACTTCTTCACTCTTCTTCACTTCTTCACTCTTCTTCACTTCACTCTTCTTCACTTCTTCACTCTTCTTCACTTCTTCACTCTTCTTCACTTCTTCACTCTTCTTCACTTCTTCACTCTTCTTCACTTCTTCACTCTTCTGCACTACTTCACTCTTCTGCACTACTTCACTCTTCTGCACTACTTCACTCTTCTGCACTACTTCACTCTTCTGCACTACTTCACTCTTCTGCACTACTTCACTCTTCTGCACTACTTCACTCTTCTGCACTACTTCACTCTTCTGCACTACTTCACTCTTCTTCACTTCTTCACTCTTCTTCACTTCTTCACTCTTCTTCACTTCTTCACTCTTCTTCACTTCTTCACTCTTCTTCACTTCTTCACTCTTCTTCACTACTTCACTCTTCTTCACTACTTCACTCTTCTTCACTACTTCACTCTTCTTCACTTCGTCACTCTTCTTCACTTCGTCACTCTTCTTCACTTCGTCACTCTTCTTCACTTCGTCACTCTTCTTCACTTCTTCACTCTTCTTCACTTCTTCACTCTTCTTCACTTCTTCACTCTTCTTCACTTCTTCACTCTTCTTCACTTCTTCACTCTTCTTCACTTCTTCACTCTTCTTCACTTCTTCACTCTTCTTCACTTCTTCACTCTTCTTCACTTCTTCACTTCTTCACTCTTCTTCACTTCTTCACTCTTCTTCACTTCTTCACTCTTCTTCACTTCTTCACTCTTCTTCACTTCTTCACTCTTCTTCACTTCACTCTTCTTCACTTCACTCTTCTTCACTTCACTCTTCTTCACTTCTTCACTCTTCTTCACTCTTCTTCACTTCTTCACTCTTCTTCACTTCTTCACTCTTCTTCACTTCACTCTTCTTCACTTCTTCACTCTTCTTCACTTCACTCTTCTTCACTTCTTCACTCTTCTTCACTTCTTCACTCTTCTTCACTTCTTCACTCTTCTTCACCACTTCACTCTTCTTCACCTCTTCACTCTTCTTCACCTCTTCACTCTTCTTCACCTCTTCACTCTTCTTCACCTCTTCACTCTTCTTCACCTCTTCACTCTTCTTCACCTCTTCACTCTTCTTCACCTCTTCACTCTTCTTCACCTCTTCACTCTTCTTCACCTCTTCACTCTTCTTCACCTCTTCACTCTTCTTCACCTCTTCACTCTTCTTCACCTCTTCACTCTTCTTCACCTCTTCACTCTTCTTCACTTCTTCACTCTTCTTCACTTCTTCACTCTTCTTCACTTCTTCACTCTTCTTCACTTCACTCTTCTTCACTTCTTCACTCTTCTTCACTACTTCACTCTTCTTCACTACTTCACTCTTCTTCACTACTTCACTCTTCTTCACTACTTCACTCTTCTTCACTACTTCACTCTTCTTCACTACTTCACTCTTCTTCACTACTTCACTCTTCTTCACTTCTTCACTCTTCTACACTTCTTCACTCTTCTACACTTCTTCACTCTTCTACACTTCTTCACTCTTCTTCACTTCTTCACTCTTCTTCATTCTTCACTCTTCTTCATTCTTCACTCTTCTTCACTTCTTCACTCTTCTTCACTTCTTCACTCTTCTTCACTTCTTCACTCTTCTTCACTTCTTCACTCTTCTTCACTTCTTCACTCTTCTTCACTTCTTCACTCTTCTTCACTTCTTCACTCTTCTTCACTTCTACACTCTTCTTCACTTCTACACTCTTCTTCACTTCTACACTCTTCTTCACTTCACTCTTCTTCACTTCTTCACTCTTCTTCACTTCTTCACTCTTCTTCACTTCTTCACTCTTCTTCACTTCTTCACTCTTCTTCACTTCACTCTTCTTCACTTCACTCTTCTTCACTTCACTCTTCTTCACTTCTTCACTCTTGTTCACTTCTTCACTCTTCTTCACTTCTTCACTCTTCTTCACTTCACTCTTCTTCACTTCTTCACTCTTCTTCACTTCTTCACTCTTCTTCACTTCTTCACTTCTTCACTCTTCTTCACTTCTTCACTCTTCTTCACTTCTTCACTCTTCTTCACTTCACTCTTCTTCACTCTTCTTCACTCTTCTTCACTTCTTCACTCTTCTTCACTCTTCTTCACTTATTCACTCTTCTTCACTTCTTCACTCTTCTTCACTTCACTCTTCTTCACTTCACTCTTCTTCACTTCTTCACTCTTCTTCACTTCTTCACTCTTCTTCACTTCTTCACTCTTCTTCACTTCACTCTTCTTCACTTCTTCACTCTTCTTCACTTCACTCTTCTTCACTTCTTCACTCTTCTTCACTTCACTCTTCTTCACTTCACTCTTCTTCACTTCTTCACTCTTCTTCACTTCACTCTTCTTCACTTCACTCTTCTTCACTTCGTCACTCTTCTTCACTACGTCACTCTTCTTCACTACGTCACTCTTCTTCACTACGTCACTCTTCTTCACTACGTCACTCTTCTTCACTACTTCACTCTTCTTCACTACTTCACTCTTCTTCACTTCTTCACTCTTCTTCACTTCTTCACTCTTCTTCACTTCTTCACTCTTCTTCACTTCTTCACTCTTCTTCACTTCTTCACTCTTCTTCACTTCTTCACTCTTCTTCACTTCTTCACTCTTCTTCACTTCTTCACTCTTCTTCACTTCTTCACTCTTCTTCACTTCTTCAC
This sequence comes from Columba guinea, assembly GCA_032206185.1. NCBI lineage: Eukaryota > Metazoa > Chordata > Aves > Columbiformes > Columbidae > Columba > Columba guinea. The sequence goes on from JAVLUU010000831.1 coordinate 238,578, forward strand.
TCTTCTTCACTTCACTCTTCTTCACTTCTTCACTCTTCTTCACTTCTTCACTCTTCTTCACTTCTTCACTCTTCTTCTCTTCTTCACTTCACTCTTCTTCACTTCTTCACTCTTCTTCACTTCACTCTTCTTCACTTCTTCACTCTTCTTCACTTCTTCACTCTTCTTCACTTCTTCACTCTTCTTCACTCTTCTTCACTTCTTCACTCTTCTTCACTTCTTCACTCTTCTTCACTTCACTCTTCTTCACTTCTTCACTCTTCTTCACTTCTTCACTCTTCTTCACTTCTTCACTCTTCTTCACTTCTTCACTCTTCTTCACTACTTCACTCTTATTCACTTCTTCACTCTTCTTCACTTCTTCACTCTTCTTCACTTCTTCACTCTTCTTCACTTCACTCTTCTTCACTTCTTCACTCTTCTTCACTTCTTCACTCTTCTTCACTTCACTCTTCTTCACTTCTTCACTCTTCTTCACTTCACTCTTCTTCACTTCACTCTTCTTCACTTCTTCACTTCACTCTTCTTCACTTCTTCACTCTTATTCACTTCACTCTTCTTCACTTCTTCACTCTTCTTCACTTCTTCACTCTTCTTCACTTCTTCACTCTTCTTCACTACTTCACTCTTCTTCACTACTTCACTCTTCTTCACTTCTTCACTCTTCTTCACTTCTTCACTCTTCTTCACTTCTTCACTCTTCTTCACTTCTACACTCTTCTTCACTTCTACACTCTTCTTCACTTCTTCACTCTTCTTCACTTCTTCACTCTTCTTCACTTCTTCACTCTTCTTCACTTCTTCACTCTTCTTCACTTCTTCACTCTTCTTCACTTCTTCACTCTTCTTCACTTCTTCACTCTTCTTCACTTCTTCACTCTTCTTCACTTCTTCACTCTTCTTCACTTCACTCTTCTTCACTTCTTCACTCTTCTTCACTTCTTCACTCTTCTTCACTTCTTCACTTCTTCACTCTTCTTCACTTCTTCACTCTTCTTCACTTCTTCACTCTTCTTCACTTCTTCACTCTTCTTCACTTCTTCACTCTTCTTCACTTCTTCACTCTTCTTCACTTCTTCACTCTTCTTCACTTCTTCACTCTTCTTCACTCTTCTTCACTTCTTCACTCTTCTTCACTTCTTCACTCTTCTTCACTTATTCACTCTTCTTCACTTCTTCACTCTTCTTCACTTCTTCACTCTTCTTCACTTCACTCTTCTTCACTTCTTCACTCTTCTTCACTTCACTCTTCTTCACTTCTTCACTCTTCTTCACTTCACTCTTCTTCACTTCTTCACTCTTCTTCACTTCACTCTTCTTCACTTCACTCTTCTTCACTTCTTCACTCTTCTTCACTTCACTCTTCTTCACTTCACTCTTCTTCACTTCTTCACTCTTCTTCACTACTTCACTCTTCTTCACTACGTCACTCTTCTTCACTACGTCACTCTTCTTCACTACGTCACTCTTCTTCACTTCTTCACTCTTCTTCACTTCTTCACTCTTCTTCACTTCACTCTTCTTCACTTCTTCACTCTTCTTCACTTCTTCACTCTTCTTCACTTCACTCTTCTTCACTTCTTCACTCTTCTTCACTTCTTCACTCTTCTTCACTTCTTCACTCTTCTTCACTTCTTCACTCTTCTTCACTTCACTCTTCTTCACTTCTTCACTCTTCTTCACTTCACTCTTCTTCACTTCTTCACTCTTCTTCACTTCTTCACTCTTCTTCACTTCTTCACTCTTCACTTCTTCACTCTTCTTCACTCTTCTTCACTTCTTCACTCTTCTTCACTTCTTCACTCTTCTTCACTTCTTCACTCTTCTTCACTTCTTCACTCTTCTTCACTTCTTCACTCTTCTTCACTTCTTCACTCTTCTTCACTTCACTCTTCTTCACTTCACTCTTCTTCACTTCTTCACTCTTCTTCACTTCTTCACTCTTCTTCACTTCTTCACTCTTCTTCACCACTTCACTCTTCTTCACCACTTCACTCTTCTTCACTTCACTCTTCTTCTCTTCACTCTTCTTCACTTCTTCACTCTTCTTCACTTCTTCACTCTTCTTCACTCTTCTTCACCTCTTCACTCTTCTTCACCTCTTCACTCTTCTTCACCTCTTCACTCTTCTTCACCTCTTCACTCTTCTTCACTCTTCTTCACTTCTTCACTCTTCTTCACTCTTCTTCACTCTTCTTCACTCTTCTTCACCTCTTCACTCTTCTTCACCTCTTCACTCTTCTTCACCTCTTCACTCTTCTTCACCTCTTCACTTCTTCACTCTTCTTCACTTCTTCACTCTTCTTCACTTCTTCACTCTTCTTCACTTCTTCACTCTTCTTCACTTCTTCACTCTTCACTTTTCACTCTTCTTCACTTCACTCTTCTTCACTTCACTCTTCTTCACTTCACTCTTCTTCACTTCACCCTTCTTCACTTCTTCACTCTTCTTCACTTCTTCACTCTTCTTCACTTCACTCTTCTTCACTTCTTCACTCTTCTTCACTTCTTCACTCTTCTTCACTTCTTCACTCTTCTTCACTTCTTCACTCTTCTTCACTTCTTCACTCTTCTTCACTTCTTCACTCTTCTTCACTTCTTCACTCTTCTTCACTTCACTCTTCTTCACTTCTTCACTCTTCTTCACTTCTTCACTCTTCTTCACTTCACTCTTCTTCACTTCTTCACTCTTCTTCACTTCTTCACTCTTCTTCACTTCTTCACTCTTCTTCACTTCTTCACTCTTCTTCACTTCTTCACTCTTCTTCACTTCTTCACTCTTCTTCACTTCACTCTTCTTCACTTCTTCACTCTTCTTCACTTCTTCACTCTTCTTCACTTCTTCACTCTTCTTCACTTCTTCACTCTTCTTCACTTCACTCTTCTTCACTTCTTCACTCTTCTTCACTTCTTCACTCTTCTTCACTTCTTCACTCTTCTTCACTTCTTCACTCTTCTTCACTTCTTCACTCTTCTTCACTTCTTCACTCTTCTTCACTTCACTCTTCTTCACTTCTTCACTCTTCTTCACTTCTTCACTCTTCTTCACTTCTTCACTCTTCTTCACTTCTTCACTCTTCTTCACTTCACTCTTCTTCACTTCTTCACTCTTCTTCACTTCTTCACTCTTCTTCACTTCTTCACTCTTCTTCACTTCACCCTTCTTCACTTCTTCACTCTTCTTCACTTCTTCACTCTTCTTCACTTCTTCACTCTTCTTCACTTCTTCACTCTTCTTCACTTCTTCACTCTTCTTCACTCTTCTTCACTTCTTCACTCTTCTTCACCTCTTCACTCTTCTTCACCTCTTCACTCTTCTTCACCACTTCACTCTTCTTCACCACTTCACTCTTCTTCACCACTTCACTCTTCTTCACCTCTTCACTCTTCTTCACCTCTTCACTCTTCTTCACCTCTTCACTCTTCTTCACCTCTTCACTCTTCTTCACTTCTTCACTCTTCTTCACTCTTCTTCACTTCTTCACTCTTCTTCACTTCTTCACTCTTCTTCACTTCTTCACTCTTCTTCACTTCTTCACTCTTCTTCACTTCACCCTCTTCACTCTTCACTCTTCTTCACTTCTTCACTCTTCTTCACTTCTTCACTCTTCTTCACTTCTTCACTCTTCTTCACTTCTTCACTCCTTCTTCACCTCTTCACTCTTCTTCACCTCTTCACTCTTCTTCACCTCTTCACTCTTCTTCACCTCTTCACTCTTCTTCACCACTTCACTCTTCTTCACCTCTTCACTCTTCTTCACCTCTTCACTCTTCTTCACCTCTTCACTCTTCTTCCACCTCTTCACTCTTCTTCACCACTTCACTCTTCTTCACCTCTTCACTCTTCTTCACCACTTCACTCTTCTTCACCTCTTCACTCTTCTTCACCACTTCACTCTTCTTCACCACTTCACTCTTCTTCACTCTTCACTCTTCTCACTTCTTCACTCTTCTTCACTTCTTCACTCTTCTTCACTCTTCTTCACTTCTTCACTCTTCTTCACTTCTTCACTCTTCTTCACTTCTTCACTCTTCTTCACTTCACTCTTCTTCACTTCACTCTTCTTCACTTCACTCTTCTTCACTCATCTTCACTCTTCACTCTCTCTTCACTCTTCTTCACTTCTTCACTCTTCTTCACTTCACTCTTCTTCACTTCTTCACTCTTCTTCACTTCTTCACTCTTCTTCACTTCACTCTTCTTCACTACGTCACTCTTCTTCACTACGTCACTCTTCTTCACTACCGTCACTCTTCTTCACTACGTCACTCTTCTTCACTACTTCACTCTTCTTCACATCGTCACTCTTCTTCACTTCTTCACTCTTCTTCACTTCTTCACTCTTCTTCACTTCTTCACCTCTTCTTCACTTCTTCATTTCACTCTTCTTCACTTCTCACTTCTTCTTCACTTCTTCACTCTTCTTCAACTTCTTCACTCTTCTTCACTTCTTCACTCTTCTTCACTTCTTCACTCTTCTTCACTTCTTCACTCTTCTTCACTTCACTCTTCTTCACTACTTCACTCTTCTTCACTTCTTCACTCTTCTTCACTTCTTCACTCTTCTTCACTTCTTCACTCTTCTTCACTTCTTCACTCTTCTTCACTCTTCTTCACTTCTTCACTCTTCTCACTTCTTCACTCTTCTTCACTTCACTCTTCTTCACTTCTTCACTCTTCTTCACTTCTTCACTCTTCTTCACTACTTCACTCTTCTTCACTACTTCACCTCTTCTTCACTACTTCACTCTTCTTCACTACTTCACTCTTCTTCACTTCTTCACTCTTCTTCACTACTTCACTCTTCTTCACTACTTCACTCTTCTTCACTACTTCACTCTTCTTCACTTCTTCACTCTTCTTCACTTCTTCACTCTTCTTCACTTCACTCTTCTTCACTTCACTTCTTCACACTTCTTCACTCTTCTTCACTTCTTCACTCTTCTTCACTTCTTCACTCTTCTTCACTTCACTCTTCTTCACTCTTCTTCACTTCACACTTCTTCACTCTTCTTCACTTCTTCACTCTTCTTCACTTCTTCACTCTTCTTCACTTCTTCACTCTTCTTCACTTCTTCACTCTTCTTCACTTCTTCACTCTTCTTCACTTCACTCTTCTTCACTTCACTCTTCTTTCACTTCACTCTTCTTCACTTCAACTCTTCTTCACTTCTTCACTCTTCTTCACTTCTTCACTCTTCTCACTTCTTCACTCTTCTCACTTCACTCTTCTTCACTTCTTCACTCTTCTTCACTTCTTCACTCTTCTTCACTTCTTCACTTCTTCACTCTTCTTCACTTCTTCACTCTTCTTCACTTCTTCACTCTTCTTCACTTCTTCACTCTTCTTCACTTCACTCTTCTTCACTTCACTCTTCTTCACTCTTCACGTCTTCTTCACTTCTCACTCTTCTTCACTCTTCTTCACCTCTTCACTCTTCTTCACCTCTTCACTCTTCTTCACCTCTTCACTCTTCTTCACTTCTTCACTCTTCTTCACTTCTTCACTCTTCTTCACTCTTCTTCACTTCTTCACTCTTCTTCACTTCACTCTTCTTCACTTCTTCACTCTTCTTCACTTCTTCACTCTTCTTCACTTCTTCACTCTTCTTCACTTCTTCACTCGTCTTCACTTCTTCACTCTTCTTCACTTCACTCTTCTTCACTTATTCACTCTTCTTCACTTCTTCACTCTTCTTCACTTCTTCACTCTTCTTCACTTCACTCTTCTTCACTTCACTCTTCTTCACTTCTTCACTCTTCTTCACTTCTTCACTCTTCTTCACTTCTTCACTCTTCTTCACTTCTTCACTCTTCTCACCTTCTTCACTCTCTTCACTTCTTCACTCTTCTTCACTTCTTCACTCTTCTTCACTTCTTCACTCTTCTTCACTTCACCCTTCTTCACTTCACTCTTCTTCACTTCTTCACTCTTCTTCACTTCTTCACTCTTCTTCACTTCTTCACTCTCTTCCTTCTTCACTCTTCTTCACTTCTTCACTCTCTTCACCTTCACTCTTCTTCACTTCACTCTTCTTCACTTCTTAACTCTTCTTCACTTCTTCACTCTTCTTCACTCACCTCTTCTTCACTCATCTTCACTTCTCACTCTTCTTCACTACGTCACTCTTCTTCACTACGTCACTCTTCTTCAATACGTCACTCTTCTTCACTACGTCACTCTTCTTCACTACGTCACTCTTCTTCACTACGTCACTCTTCTTCACTACGTCCACTCTTCTTCAATTCTTCACTCTTCTTCACTTCTTCACTCTTCTTCACTTCACTCTTCTTCACTTCTTCACTCTTCTTCACTTCTTCACTCTTCTTCACTTCTTCACTCTTCTTCACTTCTTCACTCTTCTTCACTTCACTCTTCTTCACTCTTCTTCACTTCTTCACTCTTCTTCCACCTCTTCACTCTTCTTCACCACTTCACTCTCTTCACCTCTTCACTCTTCTTCACCTCTTCACTCTTCTTCACCTCTTCACTCTTCTTCACCTCTTCACTCTTCTTCACCTCTTCACCTCTTCTTCACTTCTTCACTCTTCTTCACTCTTCTTCACTTCTTCACTCTTCTTCACTTCTTCACTCTTCTCACTTCTTCACTCTTCTTCACTTCTTCACTCTTCTTCACTTCACTCTTCTTCACTTCTTCACTCTTCTTCACTTCTTCACTCTTCTTCACTTCTTCACTCTTCTTCACTTCTTCACTCTTCTTCACTTCACCCTTCTTCACTTCTTCACTCTTCTTCACTCTTCCACTCTTCTTCACTTCTTCACTCTTCTTCAATTCTTCACTCTCTTCACCTCTTCACTCTTCTTCATCCACTTCACTCTTCTTCACCTCTTCACTCTTCTTCACCTCTTCACTCTCTTCACCTCTTCACTCTCTTCACCACCTTCACTCTTCTTCACCTCTTCACTCTTCTTCACTCTTCACTCTTCTTCACCTCTTCACTCTTCTTCACCACTACACTCTTCTTCACCACTTCACTCTTCTGCACCACTTCACTCTTCTTCACCTCTTCACTCTTCTTCACCTCTTCACTCTTCTTCACCCTCTTCAAACTTCTTCACTTCTTCACTCTTCTTCACTTTTCACTTCTTCACTCTTCTTCACTTCTTCACTCTTCTTCACTTCACTCTTCTTCACTTCACTCTTCTTCACTTCTTCACTCTTCTTCACTTCTTCACTCTTCTTCACTCTCTTCACCTCTTCACTCTTCTTCACCTCTTCACTCTTCTTCACCTCTCTCACTCTTCTTCACCTCTTCACTCTTCTTCACTCTTCTTCACGTCA